>VXAD01013609.1:853-19126 GCA_013399195.1 Dicrurus megarhynchus | reverse complement strand
CTTTTTATAACTTCTGTATTCTTAGTGCTTTTTTTAGCCTACATTCTTGGACTTGTTTGTTAAGCTGGGAGACCAAACATTTTAGAGGTTCCGTAGTTAGGGATCAACGTGCCCCAGACCCCCGTGTCCTCTCCAGAACACATTTTGTAAACTAAGATAGAACCATCCAGGGGAAGGTTCCTTGGGGAGGGAGGCTCATGTCAGCCTCTCATTGGGGAATTTATGATAGATATGCTAATTAGTAACACCTATAATGTTATATCAGATCTTTCGGGAGGTGCACTGCGGTGTGCACTGGGGTGCCTTCCACCTGGACGTGGTGCACCTAAGGATCCTTAAAATAAATACCAAGGTAAAATCCCTTTTCCCCTTCTAACCGTGTTTGACTCTTGATTTTAAGACCAGGAAAAGGCATCAGCAGGAACTCCACACACGGTTGTAGAGAGCCCACCCAGTGACTGTAAGGGGCACAATAGGGTTGTGTGGGGCACACATGGGGTTGTAGGAAGCACAAACAGGTTGTGGGAAGCACACACAGACTGCAGAGAGCACAGACAGGCTCTAGGGACCTCCAACAGCCCACAGGGAGCACACACAGCTGTAGGGAGCAGAGGCTGTAGGGGTAACACACACAGGCTGAAGGGAGCTCACACAGGCTGAAGGGAGCTCACACAGGCGTGCAGGAGCACAGAGGGGGCTGAGGGAGCCGCCAGTGGCTCTCGGGCTGCTCCCACTCCCAGTGCAGCATGAGCCATGGGTACCACGCACCCCACTGCACCCCCAGCCCCCCGTGAGCTCTTTGGCCGCCTGGCATCACCCCAGGCACAGGGCCTGCCTGCCCCACACAGCCCCCAGCAGGGTCCTGGGGACACGGGAGTGCTGCTGTGCCCGGTGGCAGTGGCAGTGTTGAGCGCTGAGCTGTCACCCAGAGGAAATGCAGCTCCAGCGAAGCATCTCCCAAAGATACTCCAGCTGCCAGGCTGCACCAGCCCCCAAACCTTGCACATCCTTCAAACAGGGCCACGTTCCCCCCCACACACCCAGAACCAAGCTGCACCTTCACATCTCACTGTGGAAAACACAGCAGGGTGCTCGCACCTTCTCCAACCCGTTCCCTACTCCAGCACCCCAAGAAACTCCGTGGATGATGCATCCAGCATCACCACCCTGGGCTAGTGGAGGGCGTCCCTGCCCATGGCAGGGGGTGGAACAAGGTGAGGTTTAAGGTCCCTTCCAACCCAAACCGTGCTGTGATTCTGTGTTTTAGCCAGCTCTGGAGGAAAAAGGTGTCTCCTGTGGGTGTGCAAACTGGGGATGGGTGGGAGCCAAGAGGGGAAGTCCTAATGAGAAGCAATCAGACTCCACTGCTCCTCCTCCCCCAGAGCATATTTAGAGCTTTCAGAAAGAAACAAAACTTGTTTATCTTAACGCTAATCAATTTATAGCAATCAAAATAAAACCCATTAGGAGCCATTCTCCATTTGAATTTCAAAGAGGCTTCTGACCCCAGGAGGCTCCCAGCTGATTGATTAGAAATTTCTGACACTAATGTGTGTCTTCGAAGGGTCCAGTGTGGCTTTAATTCCTCTCTCCTGAGACACTGATTGTGTGTTAACATCTGTCAGCCCCTTCCTGCACTTAGGGGAGGGGAAATTCATGAGCACACGGAGTTGCCTGGCACAGCTGGGGAGAAGGCGGCATTTGCTGGCTTAAACAGCTTCCAGGAATCCCTTGGGGCAAATCATTTGCATGATCCTTTTCTCCTTGGGCAAAAAAAGAGCTGGAGTGCACCAAGAAATGAAAAGCAGTGATGCAGAGCGGGGGCAGAGAGTGGAGGGCTAGAGCTCAGGGCTGGGATTTGGCTTTTGCATCCCAGCTTTGCCCTGGACTCCTCGTGTCCCTTAAAGCCACAGGAAACACGGGATGGCTCGGGTTGGAAGGGACCTTGGAGGTCACCTCATTCCAACTCCCCTGCCATGGGCAGGAACACCTTCCACTCATCGCTGGCTTCCTCCAGAAAAACCACAGATGGCACAAGGGAAAAACAGAAATCTCAAACCCAAGACACATTCCCATTGTTCCCAGGCTTTTCTTTTTAACCACGCTCCCAGTCTGGAAACCGCAGCCTTCACTTCTGGTGGGCAGGAATTCGTATCCTTCAAGGGTATTCCACGACCCAAAGCGGACTGGGTCAGTCCTGGGCAGTCCCTGGGCAGTCCCTGCTCCCCCTCCGTGGCGGGGGGAAACAGGGGAACAGCAATGAGACATAGCAGTCCACGATCCAAAGGATGCTGTGCCGGGGACGTGCCGTCCTCGGGCCCTCCTGCAGCCCAGGAGGCAGCACAGGGGGGGCATCTCTGTGCCCTGACCCCAGAGGGAGGAAGCGCTGCTGCCCACAGCTCACACCCGAGGGACGCCTCCCTCCTCCTGCACCAGTACCCGGCTGGGCAGCCCAGTGGTGCCAACAGGGGACGGGAGGCACGGGACGGGCTGCTGGCAGTGCCTGCACAAAGGTCCCCTCAGCGCCAGCAGGACCAGGGCAGGGAGGACACTGCCCACGCTCCCACAGGCACTGCTGCGTCTTCTCAGCGTCCCTCCCCAGCCTTGCACAGATTTGGGGTTCAGGGTCCTGCACCTCATCCCTTTGCTCTTTGACACCCTGGTGGCTGCTCCTCAGCTAAAGCCCAGCGCCCAGCAATGAACCGTCTTGTTTGACACGCTCCAAAACGTGGAGCAGTCCCTCATCTCATTAGCTTGCTCTAGTGGTTAATCACTTAGAAACACATGCCTAATTTTTTTAATTTGTTTAGCTTCAGTTTAACCCTACCAGTTCTTGTTATCCCTTCCTCTGGCAGATCAAAAGCCCTTTAGAGGCTGGGCTTTCCTCCTGGTAATCATCTCACCTAATCTTCATTAGGAGAAGTCACTGAGCTACTGAGCTTTTCAGTCCCCAATGGAAGGGCATTTTCCACGGCTCTTGGGACCACATTTGTCTTTCCCTGCAGCATCCTCCAGGTTTATTTTTCATATCCCACTTGAACCTCACAGAGCAGGGCGCTCTGCTCACCTGGAGGCATTTTTCTGACCTCAGGCTACAGGACAGGCAAATTTTGCATTTAAATTCTTCATCTGAGATGTGGCTTGGCACAACCTCCCAAACTTCCTCACTTCCAGCCACTTCCTCACTTGCTGCTCACTGTTTTATCAGCAGAGACTTTCCACTCCCTACCACCTACAGCAGGTCTGGGTGCTGCTGACCCATGCTGGGGTCCTCTGTCCCCTCCTGCACCTAAAGATCGTATTTAGAATCACAGAATAGCTCAGGTTGGAAAAGTGCTCTGAGATCATTGAGTCCAACCCCGCACTGCTATGTCCCACCACTTACACCATGTCCCCAGGTGCCACACCAGCAGTGACTCCACCACTGCCCTGGGAAGCCTCCTCCTGTTTGACAACCCTTTCAGTGATTAAATCTTTCCTAATACCCAATGTAAGCCTCCCCTGCTGCAACCTGAGGTTTTTTCTCCTTGTTCCACCACTTGTTACTTGAGGAGCAATCCCATGAGCTGAAGCTGGCCCCAGCAGCCTTCCAGGGCTCACTCTGTCTCCAGAGCAGAGGTGGTGCTTGGGTCAAGCCGGCATCATGGCACAGGAGCACCCAAGGCATCCCAGCAGGGATGGTGGGAAGGCACCTCTGAGGTGTGCAGGCCACTCTCCAGCTCACAGAAGGGCTCAGTCCTAAGGGCTCAGGGCAGCTGCCTGCAGCCAAGCCTTGGAAGTCCCCGAGGATGGTGATGCTCAACCTCTCTGGGAACTCCTCTGCTTTTCCAAAGCCCATCCTGAGCCTCCCAAGCTGCAGCTTGTGGCTGCTATTCCTTCCTCCAGGACCTGGCACCACCACGGGGGCCTGGCTCCTTCCTTTCTTAACGGCCCCACACAGAGCTGTGGCTGTGCCGAGATCCCTTCTTGGCTTTCCTTCCCCCGGTTCCTTGCACTGCGCTGAAATCAGCTTGGGCCAAGCTCCAGCCAGAGCAGCAGCAGTTCAAGCCACATCCCTCCACCATTCCTCACAGCACATGATAGAACCCTGCTGCTCAGGAGTTGGGAAAGAGCCTCCTGAGACACGAGATAAAGGCCTCTGGCAGCCCAAGAGTACTGAGATCTGCAACAGAGCTCAACCCGTGCAAAAATCCCCATCCAGCCTGAGAATCACAGAACATGCTGAGCTGGAATGGAGTCACAAGGATCATCGAGCCAACCTCCTGGCCCTGCACAGACACCCCAACACCCCCACCCTGGGCATCCCTGGCAGCGCTGTCCAAAGGCTCCTGGAGCTCTGGCAGCCTCGGGGCCGTGCCCATTCCCTGGGGAGCCCGGGCAGTGCCCAGCACCCTCTGGGGGAAGATTTCCCTGATACCCAACCTAAACCCCCCTGATACAGCCCCAGCCGTTTCCTTGAGTCCTGTCCCTGGTCATGAGAGTGAAAAGTTCAGTGCCTGCCCCTCCTCTGCCCTCAGGAGGAAGCTGTAACTGTGCTGAGTGTCCCCTCAGTCCCCTCCTGTCCCAGTGGCCTCCACCAAGGGTGACCCCCCCTGCACAAAGCGTGGATGCCATCCCCGGGCAGGCACAGGCCGAGGTGGATGCCGAGGATGTCGATCGCGATGATGCTGAACAGGGAGCTGCCCTGAGCACCCCACGGGCTGGGGCAGGGGGGGAGGAGCGGCACGGGACGTTCTCCTGGCGGCCCCAAACCAGCTGGGTCGGCCAGAGCTGCAGTGGCTGGCGGCGAGCGACGGAGGAGCTGCAGGTGCCGAACGGCTGGGCAAGAACGCGGCAAATGAAATTCAGCGGTGACAAAAGGAAACGAATGCACTCGGGGGAGAAGAGCCCTAATTATACAAACACAATGATGGGCACTAAATTAGCTATTAACATGCAGGGAGGGGATCTCGGCAGCACTAGAGATAATGCTCTGAAAACATCAGTTCAAAGCTCATCCATCATCAAAAAAAATGAGAAAATGTAAGGAATTATGAAGAAAGGAGCCCAGTGCGGAGCAGGAATGTCATTAAGCCATGCGTGGAGCCACGGCTCGAACGTGCTGGCGGTGGTGGTCACCCCGAGACAAGGGCGTGAGGGAGCTGATAAAAATGATTAGGGACACAGAACAGCCTCCATATGGAGAGTCAATCAACTCAGAGCTTCCACGTGAGAAGGGGCCACTCAGGGAGGGATATAAAGCCATCAGGAATATGGGAGACATGAATGGGAATAGCAATCGCTTGCAATTTCATACAGTGTGCAAGGACATATTTTTTAACATGGTGCATAATTAAATTGCATAACTTACTGCCATGGGCACCCTGGGCACTGGAAATATGAACGGCACGGCAGGGGACAGGAAGAATCATCACTCATCCACCCCTTATTTCTCTCCTGTCTGGCCAGTACAGAGCTCTGCAGACCAACCAACACCAGGGTGTTCCTGGAAAGGTCACGTTTATCCCTCACGCATCGTCCTGCCCAACA
Source organism: Dicrurus megarhynchus (assembly GCA_013399195.1). Classification (NCBI taxonomy): domain Eukaryota; kingdom Metazoa; phylum Chordata; class Aves; order Passeriformes; family Dicruridae; genus Dicrurus; species Dicrurus megarhynchus. The sequence continues at coordinate 13,597 of VXAD01013609.1, read as the reverse complement.
CATGGGGACCTTGGACACCTCCTGGATGTTTCTGGGTCTGCCCAGACCAACTGCTTGGCACCCTTGGGACCTCCAGCTATCAACAGCTGCAGCCAACAGCTTCCCAGGAGACACAGGCTGGGGGATGTCCACGCTCCAGCCCCACACACAGCTCCTGGTGAACCACGTCAACAATGCCAACACCTGGAACCGAACGTGGAGGGGCTGCCAAACAGAGAGACTGCAGGGCAAGGGACAGATGCCACCTCCCCACGAGAGCAGCACTATGGAGATCACACTGGGGAACCTGGACTGTGTCCCTGGACCCCCAGCTTCCCACGATGTCCCACTGTGAACCATGGCTGGGTCCCTGGACCCCCAGCTTCCCACGATGTCCTACTGTGAGCCATGGATGTGTCCCTGGACCCCCAGCTTCCCATGATGTCCCACTGTGAGCCATGGATGTGTCCCTGGAACCCCAGCATCCCATAATGTCCCACTGTGAACCATGGACTCTGTCCCTGGACCCCCAGCTTCCCACGATGTCCCACTGTGAACCATGGATGTGTCCCTGGAACCCCAGCATCCCTCGATGTCCCACTGTGAACCATGGATGTGTCCCTGGAACCCCAGCTTCCCACGATGTCCCACTGTGAACCATGGATGTGTCCCTGGAACCCCAGCTTGCCACGATGTCCCACCACAGACCAGACTGTGGCCCTCAGCATGCTGTGATGTCCCAGTGTGGAGTGTGGCCTGTGTCCCTGTCACCTCTGACAGGACCTGTCACCACAGAGGTGAACACAGGAGCAGGATCTCTGGAGCCCTGGTCCCTGCCCCTGCACTGCGTGCCGGACCCTGCCCACCCACCCCCTGTGCTAAATCACGGTGCATTTAAACCTGTCCTAGGAGGCTGCTCCAATCCTCTGCTGGCCTCCCAGAGCCTTCTGTGGAATAAGAAACCACCCCCAAACAGATCAAAGATGTCCACAGAGAGGCTGTTTAAGGGGAAAGAGCTTCTGGGCTTCCCATTTGAGGGGTATGTTTCCCTTCATGCTCAGCCCAGTGATTAGTGCTCGCCAGGGAATCGGAGCTGCAAAATGAATTCGAGAAGACAGAGCAGTGTCAGGCTGTTAGAGGCTCAAAAAGGATCTTGGCTCCCCTGAGCCCCAAGGCTGAGCACTTACCGTTCACATTTAACAACCGAACGCTTCCAAGGCAGGCAGAGCCCTCCCCGCTCGCCTCTCCCTCCCCGGCCCGTCCCCGAGGACACCATTAGCACCTGAAAAGGGAGAAGCCGCGGCCTTGGCAGCGCTCGGGGTTGGCCCCGGTGCTGCCGAGCGAGGCGGGGGCCGCACCAGAGCCAGGGCTCCGAGACAGCCTCACGCGCCGGGGCTCGTATTTTTGGAAACGGCATCCCAGAGGGCTGCAGTGGATGCTGCTTGTTCTCCTGCCAGCCCTGACTGTTTTGGAAAGTTTGGTTGAGCTGCGTTTGGCTGCCTCCGAGTTATTCAAGCACAGAAAGGGGGTTATTGCTTACAGGGGGGCTCAGATTTTCTTTTTTTTTCTTCCGAGCGCAGTTCGGGTGAGGAAGCCCAGATTTGGGCAGCCCTGCAGGAAGGCGACGCAGAGCCACGGCTAACTCAGCAGAGTCATTTAAAAGCGTGCATTCAGAGCTCCCGGGTCTGCCCTGCAGCCGGGGGCAGGAGGCACCTTCTCCGCAGCCCAAACGCGACCGTCGCACCTTCCCCCCGCGCTCCCTCCGCGCCCCCGGCAGCAGCCGCCCTCCTCGCCAGGCAGAAGGCTTGGCACGGAAAGCCGGACAGGAGCTGCTCCAGGCTGCCCCAGAACCAGCCCAGGAGCCGGGACACCCCCTCCTCTCCCTCAGCTGCTCGCCAACCTCACGCTGATCATAAAGAAACCTCTGTGCGTCTCCAGGGAAGCGGGACTCGGAGAGGGGCACAAAGCCTCCCGCAGCTGTGTGTTTGCAAACAACCCAGCTGAGCTGTGAAGAGGGGCTGAAAGCAGTAATTGTCTTTAATTAAAGGAGGTTGGAGGCATCTCAAGCTTTGACAAAAGACATTTCCAGTCTGCTAGCAGCTCCACTCGGTGCCGCCGCAGCCGCAACCCGGCCGGGGGTTCAAAGGCGGCGGGCGGGACACGGGGACGTCAGCGCCGGGGTGCGGATGCAGCGGTGCCAGGGCAGCGGCACACACACAGCCGCAGGGCACGACAGAAGGGCACACCCGCGAGGAGGACGCAGGCAGTCAGCAGGATGGAATACCTGGGACCCCTACGGACCTCGTGCTTGGCACCAGATGTGGGCCAGATGTGCCTGTGTGGGGACCCAGCAGCTGCCCGAGGCATCCCACCCTCCTGCTGGACCTGGCTGCGCGTGTCTGTGTCCAGGGTGTCACCTCAGCCCTGCTGGGCTCTCCCTGCTCCCCCCTGCTCTGAGAGGCACCCGGAGGTGCTGCTCACAGCCAGGCCACAGAGCAGACACCAAGAGCGCTGCTGCTGCAGCTCCTCCCGGGCTAATTAATGAATCCTGCTTATTAGCGAGCTACCTGGGCTGGCGTGGAGCTCTGTCACGGTGCTGCATCCTTGCAAGCTCACGCTGGCTTCCACAGCCCGCAGCAGACCCCCACCCGCACGGATGCTGCCCCCACAGACCCTCCCCAGGGCTGGCCCTTGCTCCCAGCCATACTCCGAGCACAGCGAGATCACACTGTGCTCCTGAAGCTCAGGGTACCGCAGCTCAGGCTAGCAAAATGTCCTCCTTCCCTCCTCTCCTCCATCCTTCAGGGCTGAGGCTCCCCAGGGAGAGCCTGCTGCCCACCATCCTCTGCTTCCTCCCTCCCACCTTTGCTTTTGGCCTTCCAGCACATCAGCATGCAGGAAATCACTACTCTGGTTTCCATGGAAACCCCATCATGGAGGGGGGCACCCCCAAAATGTATGAAACGGTCGTTCTGGCGCAGCTTTGGTGGTCCCACGTGTCCTGCTACCCCACCCCCGGCCTGGCAACCCCCTGGCAAATCCCTCCTGGGCTGGCCCACAGCCCTTCTGAGCCCTGGGGTCAGGAAACCCAGGATGGAGGGAGGAATTCTGCTTCCAGAGAAACATCACTGCCTCTCTTCTTGTTTGCCCAGAGCAGCTGTGGCTGCCCCTGGATCCCTGGCAGTGCCCAAGGCCAGGCTGGACACTGGGGCTAGGAGCAGCCTGGGACAGTGGAAGGTGTCCCTGCCCATGGCAGGGGGTGGCACTGGATGGGCTTTGAGGTCCCTTCAAGCCAAACCATTCCAGGATTCTTTAGGCAGGACTGAGCAGCAAACCTGCACCTGGCTTCAGTCTGAGCCCTCTGCTCAGCTCTGCACACTCTGCTCCAACTGTTTTCCCACGTGTCCCCCCTCATCCCAGGCTCTCACCCGCTCCAAGTCTGCCTTGCAGCTGGAAGTGCTGGAAAACCAGCCCTTGGACAAGGGTAAATCCCCACCACGGCTCCTGCAGAGGTGCAGAGAGCCAAATACACCCGGAATCACATCCCAGAGGACACACCCTGCGTGCTGGGCAGGTCCCCACGCGAATATTTTTGCCTGGGAAATCCTGGAAAGAGCAGCCGCGCTCTAATTCAAGAGAAACAAAAACAAACTGGGATCACTTCCATCTGTGCCAGACAGCAAAAAAACTTTCAAGAAGAAGGCAAAAAAAAAAAAAAAGGACCGGTTCTAATTATAGGGTATCACGAAGATACACAGGCTCAGATTTGTCACTCTGTTTCCAGATCAGCCCTACACACCGCAGCAACGTGAGTGAGCGCCGGGCAGAGCGACATTCCTCTCCGGCTTCACAATCCCCTCTGGAAAGCGGGAACACGAGCAGAGTGAGCGCTCACCGAGGGTGAGCAGTGCCTCCTGCCACCTCCTTTTAGAGAGGAGCCCTCCGGGATCGCCGAGCGCAGCCGGCACCGTCAGAGCCGGCACTAAACCTGGGTGTCCCCGGGTGCCACACCCAGTCCTTGTTTGAACACCTCCAGGGATGGGCACTCCAAACCTCCCTGGGCACCCTGTGCCAGTGCCTGACCACCCTTTCCATGAAGAAATTTTCACTAATATCCAACTAAACCTCCCCTGGCCCAGCCTGAGGCCGTTCCCTCTCCTCCTGTCCCTGTTCCCTGGGAGCAGAGCCCGACCCCCCCGGCTGCCCCCTCCTGTCAGGGAGTTGTGCAGAGCCACAAGGTCCCCCCTGAGCCTCCTTTGCTCCAGGCTGAGCCCCTTTCCCAGCTCCCTCAGCCGCTCCTGGTGCTCCAGACCTTTCCCCAGCTCTATTCCTGTCTCTGGACCTGCTCCAGGAAGGTTCTCAGGCTGGGATTTGCCTGGATGGAAAAGCAAGCTGGAGAAAACCTGGCGATTATTCTTCCTACAACGGCTCCCTCGTCTCTTAATTCTTCAGTTGGTGCCACAGGTTCACTCCCAGGGTGTAAGGTGGGAGTAAAACCCCACCATTCCTGCCTGGATGCCCGTGGGAGCTGAGGCAGGTGCCGGTGACAGGATGGCAGTGCTCGCCGTCCCCACAGCAGGACAAACAGCACTGCAAGGGCAGAGGAAGGCAGGCTTTAATCCATCATCGGGGTGCACTGTAGGGAAAGGGGAGTGAGAAGCTTCTCTGGATGTGACTCATTCCCCAAATGTTTCTTCTGTTCCTGTTTCCCCCGCTTTTCCTCGTTCTGTTTTATTAATGAGGCTGCACGGATGCACCGAAAGGCTCAGAATTAATTTTACTCGCCGTGCTGCAAGGAAAGGTCTGCAGCAGGAGCATTTCCACGAGGATAAACCCTCCTAAGCTTCCTGCCTCCCGCTCTGGGAATCCTCTGGGTGATGGCTGGCATGAGGGAGCAGCTCCAGCATCCACAGCCTGGGCAGCCTGAGGAATCACCTCCTCCTCCTCTTCCTTCCTTGGGATCCCTGAGAGCCAAAGGTGATTCTGCAGGATCCCAAACCATCTAGCTGGGGGTGAACGGGGAATCTGCCAAAATAAATCCTCTGGGATCGTGGTGACAGCAATAGGGACAGACACTGGAGAACTGTCACATGAGATGAGGGATAAGCAAAAAGGAAGGGGAGGGAAAGGGGCAGAGAAAGGCTCGGGAAAACCAGCTGGTTTCCACTGAAACGTCTCAGGAGAGAGATCGGCCCCCCAGAAATTCCCAGGTAAGGGTCTGACGCCCAGCAGTGTCCTGCACCCTGCCTGTTCCCCCCCGCGTGGGCACTCGGGCCCTGCCTGCAGCACCAGCCCCTGTCCATCCCTCCTGCCCGTCCCGGGGTGCAGCCAGCCTGCCCAGCGGGGGCTGTGCTGAGGGGCAGGCACGAAGAGGAACGGCGATGGGAACCACTCCCTGCTGCCCCACAGCCAGCACGGCCCCTCCTGCCTCCCCCTGGAGCCTCCCGAGAGCCCGAGGGCCAGAAAAAGGCGGATCTGGGGTGTCCCACGGAGCGTGCTGCCTGCTGTTCCTGCAGCCCCTGCAGAAGGCACGGCGGTCCTTTCCAAAGCCACCCGGGCTGGGAGAAATGCCACGGGGAGCGAAGCAAGGGTGCTGCTACCCTGCTCCACGGGCTCCACGTCGGGCTGCGCTGTCAGCCTGACTGCTCTGGGGGCTTTGGGCTTTTTGATAGTTTGAATGACAAAGCCTGGCTCACGTGGCCATTTACTGTTCACTCTGCTCCTCTTCCTGTCCAGCTGCAGGTGTAACAACCACAGGGCTCTTGGGATCATCATGTTTTGGAAGGAAATTGCTGGCTGTGGTTTCAGCCTTGAAAATGGTCTTGAACACAGGGTCTCTGTGAGCTCCAGAAGCGCCAATAGCCTGAAAGTGCCAAAAGACTCTAAAAGCAGGAGGTTGTCATCATTGAAAACTGTCAGCGACCAGCTCCTGAAGATATTCTCTCAAAATGCAGGATTTGAATTTGCTCCTGGTCGTAGGAGTTATTTCCAGCCTGTGGATCCCCAAGGAGACCCTCCCTAGGGGGTGCAGGGATGCTGCTGCAGCATCACTGTGGTACCCTGGTGGTGCCTGGGGTGTGTTTGGGAGCAGAACCCTACGCTCAAGCGTCAGGATTCCCACTGGCCAACTGAAACCATCACTTCCTGCAAAGGTCTCTCCGGTTTGTGACACAAGGAGCGACGCCAGGATCTCTGGGTTACCTCCAAGGACTCCGTGAAGATGCCAACACCTCGGCAGGTGTCACTCCAACACGCTGAGGAGAAGAACAGATCTCAGCCTTTGAAGATCTTGCTGCAGAAACCTGGAAAGGCTCCCCAGGTTGTGCCAATGTGTTCACACAGCTCCCCTTCTGGGTGCCAAGGCGCAGAGCTGGTGGCTCCGGGTCTGACCACGACCTTTTCCTGCCTCCCCTTCCCAGGCTGCTTTCCACACCCAGTGACTTCTGCTTTCCTCATGCTGTTCCCTGTTCCCCATTTTGCAGTCTTCAAGACCTGCCATCCTGCAAATCACCAGTTTCTCTGGTACTACAGCCAGTTTCCCCACTTCTTGGACTCCAGCAAAAGCATCTGAGCCAGGTGGGCAGGGGCTGCTGCCCTCCGGGAGGAAAACTCCTGCTGGAGCTCACAGCAGGGAACAGCCAAGGATGTGGCTCAGAGCCTCTTCTGTTTAAGCTCTTGGGGAGCACCCAGAGAAGGTCCACGAGGATGGGGAAGGGTCTGCAAGGGGAGGCAGGAGGTGTTTAAGTTCCAACCACCCACGCAAGGGCTGGGCATCACAAATCAGTGTCACCAAACTTCAGGTCTCCTCCAGAACACAACAATATTGTGTATTTTGCTTGGCCAAACCTAATTAAACCTCGTTTGAAGTTTGGCCTGTGTTAACAGAGCCATTGTATGAGCTATGAACACTTTGATTCCATTTCCCAACCTTTATGGGGACTTTTCTGTACAGTTCCCAGTGATAGATTATGTTTCTAAGGCATATGGGGAACAATAACGAGTTTCCCTGGAGCTAATTAAGCTAATCATGGCTTCTAGATTAAATTCCCTGTAAGGTTTTTACCTTGTGTGGCTAAAATCAAAGAGCTGTGCTCTTACTGAGCACATCTGACTCATCTGACATCAGAAGAACTTTAAATCAGCACAGAGGATGTCTGAGGGTATTTCCCAAAATTAAATGTTCAACACAATCTCTTGGCTTTGGCCCGACTTGCTGAGAAATCTCAAATAAAAAAGAAAAAAAATTCTCAAAAGCAGTATTTTCTCCAGTTTTCCTCAAGTGACATATGATGAAGAATATTCTCCTCTTGCCCCATAAAAATCCAGCACTGTGAGGAATTCAAGGAAAAATCCTCCTCTCTCCCCCCAAGATCTCTGAGCGCTTTCAATCAAAGGAAAAAACTAATGGCAACAAACACATTCCCTTCTTTTTATGGCAATAATGAGTTAAAATCCTGGAATCCTGGGCCTGAATCCCAGCTATTCATTCCAGTTCCTATTAATGTTTACCACTTTTCTCAGAAAAAAAAAAAGGGGGGGGGGGAGGGGGGGAAGGGGAGGCCAAGGAAGGAGAGAGAGGAATAAATGCCGCTCTCCCACCGGCGTCGGCACAGGATGCTGCCAGAGCTGCTATTCCCTGCTCACATGGGGGTAGCAGCACCAGGAATGTGGTGTTTGATCCAAAAACGCTGTTTCATCTGTAAAAATAAGTCAGGTGGGAGATTTTCTCCTGGGTGCACATCAGCTCCGGGGAAGCCCCCGCGTTCCTGCGCGTCCCTGTGCCCAGAGGGGCAGAGGGGACACCGCCCCCAGCTCTGACCCCAGCACAATGGGGTGGAGGGAGCAGCCTGCCCCAGAGTGGGAAGGGGGGCAGGGACCATCCCTGCAGCTCTGTGGGATCTTCAAGGTCCCTTCCAACCCAAACCACTGCGAGACCCAGAGCAGAGGGATGAAGGGGCTGGGGCACTGCCACTGGGAAGCAGCAGCTGTGGCAGACAGTGGCAGTGCAAAACTCCACAATCCTGGGAATGGCCATCATTTCCATCAGGAAACTACTACTGGCTTTTGCTGGACCTGAGATCTCCATCCCTCCCTCCAACCCAAGGGATTCGTGACCTGCCCACACTGATAAAGGAGAAGGTGCTGTTCCCCTCTGGGCTCCCATGGGCTGCTCTCAGGTCACCTTGTGCGTCCTGCTGAGGTCTTTCCTACACCATCACAGCAGGGCTGGGAGAGCTCTGCAACCTCCTACTGCTCAAAATCCACTCTCATGTCCTGGAAAACCTCATCTCCTCCCTTTCTCTGTACAGAAAATACTTTTGTGTAAGGTCCATTCCTTGTCTTGAAAGCAGAACGAGAAAGAACTCTCATTTCCTTTGTTTCCCAAGCAGGTGTATTTCCTCAGAAGCTGCATTTCCCATTCCAAGGTGAGTGGTCCATCTCCCTTCTCCAGCAGCATATCTCTTGCCCCACTCCTGGACCATCTGTGACCCTCCCTGTGAGATCAGCATCTCTTGGGGCTTCACACTGCCAGCAGATCAATACCTCAAACCCCCTGTCTGACACCCCCTTGGTCTGTCGAGCTCCCCTGGGTCCCATTCCAGCCTCCCAAAGCCCAAACTCCAACAGGAATGTGCAGAGGACAAGCACCAGGCAGGTGTGGAGTGGCTCCCAGTGAGCAGCTGCAGTCTCCACCACAGCCCTAATTGGATTCACAACATGGAGAGGTCAGCAAGAAGAATCAAAGCCATGGAAAGAAAGACGCTGTATTCTTGCTTCCCAGACAGAGAGGGAGGAGAGGGAGAAGCCCCAAAAGCAGCATCCAACAATGCCACCGAGCCTCGGCCGGCTGGGAGCATTCAAATTGTCAACAAGCCTGTAGAAAAGGCAGACAAATTCCTGTTTTGTACTTGGGAAGGAGCCAGGTGATGTAATCATCTTCGAGGATGATGGTGGAATACTTTCCATTCCAGCAGTAACACAAGATGTTAAATAGCAGCCACTAAAGTTAAACATTGCTAAATCAGCCTGTCAGGGCAGCACCTACCTGAGTGGGTGTAGGGAGAGGGCTGATGGGGCAGGGCACACTCAGCGTTCCCTTTCCACACGCCGTGAGACAACAGGGTGTTTCAGAGATGGAGGGAAAGCTACTTGCCAGACGAGGCAGTTGTGGCTATTTTAGGGTTGCATTGTCAGTACCAGTCCAATAAGGCTGTGCCAGCTCCAGGACTGGGTCAGCGAGGGATTAAAGGAAGGTAGGGATAGTGCCACCGGCCTGTGTGCACTTAGGGAAAATAGATCAGGGCAAATTAGCCTTGTAGGGGTTTTTGATGCAATTACGAGATTGGCTGGGGGGTAACGGCGTTAATGTCACACACCCAAAGCTCTGCAGAGCCTTTCCCTGGCTAACACACGGGATATTTTGATTCTGAAATCAGTGGCTCCGCCGACACCGTGGGACATCCTCGATGAATTAAAACTTGGCAGGCGGAGGCGGCGCGGCCGGAGATCTGAGCGGGGCTGTTTCTGCTGCAGCCAACAAATGTGGTTCGTGCCTCTGGGCTGTTTAACATTTTTATCAATGACCCAGGAGAAAGCCCAAAGCGTTCCCAATAAAGTTAGCTGTTGACATGGAAGCTGTGGTGTGGTAAATACTGAGAATGATGGGTTCCTGACACAGCAATCCCGACGCCTTGGGGAGCTGGGCACAAGCGAGGAATGCGCATTTCAGTACAAACACGTGTCAAATCACACCTACAGGGACAAGGATGCAGTCCCAGTTCTCCCAGTCCCACAAGGAAGGACAAGGATCCTTCAGAAGCACCCAGAGAAATGCCATTGCCAAAATGGTTAAACAAAGGGGGGATGGAGGCAGAGGGAATCTCAGCATCCCCTCTGGCATGCAGCTGATCACCATGAGCAGCCTGTATGTGCAGAGCTGGATCTGCCAAGGGAAAGGCTAAAGCAGTGCCAAGGGCTGGGAAGAGCCAAAAAAGTTGGCTGAAAACCTTGCCAGAGGAGCAGGAGCCACGGATTACCCTTGAACAGGCACACGGAGCACAGAGGTGTGGCGATGGATGAAGCTCTCCGAGGTGGGAGCGCCAGGCACAGCGGGGTAAGAAGGCCGGGACAGCCTCTGGAAGCATTTAATGGGCAGTTCTCTGTCTCTGGAAACATTTCCAGCACAATTGGCTGTATCTGCTCCAGTTCAACCAGGAATGCTTCCTGGAAGAACTCGATTACCCCTAGAGCCTTACAATTTATTGGCTGGGTCCAGCACTATCAGCGGAGGCCCAGACCCGAAACAGGCACGGAGCCATAAATAGCCTCTTACCAGGAAAACATCACGTCCTGTGACTGTGAGACAGCTCGGACAGGCCCTTCTCCGGCACACTGGGAAGCTGCTCCGAGCCCTCAGCACGTACTTGGCCCCCTCCAAATCCCAAGCACAGCTTGGCTGCATCCAGCCCTCTGTGCTGGAGGGAGGGCTCAGGGTCCCTGTCACGCCTGCGCCCGCGTCCCCACGCACGGTGCCCTGCACATCCAAATCATGGCAGGGAAGGGGACACTGCTGAGCCCTCGGGCTCCCCTCAGGGGAGGCCCAGCTCCACCTTGAGCTGGAAAATCAGAGAATCCCAGAATGGTTTGGGTAGGAAAGGACCTTCGAGCTCAGCTCATTCCACCCCCTGCCATGGGCAGGGACACCTTCCACTGCCCCAGGCTGCTCCAAGCCCCGTCCAGCCTGGCCTTGGACACTGCCAGGGATCCAGGGGCAGCCACAGCTGCTCTGGGCACCCTGTGCCAGGGCCTCCAAACCCTCACAGACAGGAATTCCTTCCTCATATCCCATCTATCCCTGTCCTCTGTCCATTTGAAGCCTTCCCTGTGTCCTGTCCCTCCAGGCCTTGTCCCCAGTCCCTCTCCAGCTCTCCTGGAGCCCCTTTAGGCCCTGCAAGGGGCTCTGAGGTTTCCCTGGAGCCTTCTCCTCTCCAGGTGAGCACCCCCAGCTCTCCCAGCCTGGCTCCAGAGCAGAGGGGCTCCAGCCCTTGCAACATCTCCAGGGCCTCCTCTGGACTCACTCCAGCAGCTCCATATTCTGATGTTGGGGACCCCAGAGCTGAGGCAGCATTCAGGGGGGTCTCACAAAAGTGGAGCAGAGGGGCAGGGAACAAAGAGGGCCAAGGAGAAGACAGCTGCCAGCCTGAATCTGACCTGGCTTCTCCTCTTCCCCTCAGGTCACCAGCTCCTCTCCTCCTCAGGCCTGTGACCCCGAGGGATGACACCACATGTCTCTGACAGCCAGAGAGTGTCACCACCAGCTTCTGCAGGGCAAAACCACCCCTTGTCACCCCAGCACGAGCGGGACTCCCTGTGCTCGGTGCTGCAGCGAGACAAACAAAGCAACAAAGACAGCGCAGGGACCAGAGATCTCCTGCAGTGACAGAGAGGAGCTGCAGAAGGGATGAAGGGTTGAAGGGCTGGCAGCAGCAGCCATCAGCTGCTGTCCCCGAGCAGGCACAGGCCGTGCTGCAGCGGCCGGCCGCTGTCCAGCCAGCCCGGCGAGAGCGGCAGCACAAAGGCTCTGCCTCCGCCGTGCCTGAGCGGAGCCAATGGATACGGGAGGCAGAGGGAGAAATGTGCTTCGTGTGCTGCATGGGAGGGACGGGGAGGGGAGGGAAGGGGGGAGGCGCAGACAAAGAACAGGGAGATGGAGAGAAAAGACGCAGGCAGGGAGCAGAAGGTGAAGCGGGGAGGATGGGGCTGGGGGAGGCGCGAGCGTGGAGCCCCTGGCCAGCGAGGAGAGGAGANTGCTTCGTGTGCTGCATGGGAGGGACGGGGAGGGGAGGGAAGGGGGGAGGCGCAGACAAAGAACAGGGAGATGGAGAGAAAAGACGCAGGCAGGGAGCAGAAGGTGAAGCGGGGAGGAGGGGGCTGGGGGAGGCGCGAGCGTGGAGCCCCTGGCCAGCGAGGAGAGGAGAGGAGAGGAGAGGAGAGGAGAGGAGCAGGCAGCCCCTCGCAGGGCCCTGCGGGAGCGGCAAACCAGGCCCAGCGAAATGAAAATCTCTTAACCACACAGAATTGTTAACTGCCCCCAAATCCTTTTGTGCTGGGGCTGCGAGCTTAGAAGAGCTTAAGCTGTTAGATGCATGAACTTCCTCCATAAATATCCCTTGTGCACACTGCCGCGAGCAGGCTGGCGCGCTATTAGCCAGATGAAAAACCCAGCGGAGAAAATGAGCAACTCCTTCCAGCTGCACAGAGGGTTTGTCCATTCCTTGGGATGCCCTTCTCCACCTGGACCCCTCAGTGGGGTAGGACCACAGCCCCCCACGCTCCCTGCCACGTCGTGTTTGGGCGCCCGAGTGTGAGAGAGAGCTTCACCCCGAAAGCCAGCTCGGATTTGCTTTTGTTTTGCTTCTGGAAAGGGGCCCAGATTCCCTCCCACCCCTGGAAACACGAGCAAACCTGCCAGCCACATGTAGGAGTGAGTCCCACAAGCCAGGCGGCTCTGCCGCCGCCTCCGCCGGGAGCAGGGGCAGGGACCCGGCGGGAGGAGGGCAGGGGTGCAGGGACACATCCCAGGGTCCTTCCCGAGGGCAGGGATGCAGGGACACATCCCACGCTCCTCCCCGAGGGCAGGGATGCAGGGACACATCCCAGGGTCCTTCCCGAGGGCAGGGATGCAGGGACACATCCCGTGCTCCTTCCCGAGGGCAGGGATGCAGGGACACATCCCACGCTCCTCCCCGAGGGCAGGGATGCAGG
>VXAD01013602.1:66094-189956 GCA_013399195.1 Dicrurus megarhynchus | reverse complement strand
AAAAAAAAAAAAAAGGGAAAGTAAAGGAAGAGATGCGGCAGAAAGTGTCAGCAAACTGCCTTCCATGCCCTAACCATAGGAATGCGAACCTGCTTTGACCTTCTCAGTAGAGGTGGTTGGAAGGAAAAAATACAAAACCTGCAGAAGAATGAACATAGTGCTGCTTGTCAGCAATTGGGAAGAAATTAGGGAACCCTAATTAACCGTGAGGAAAAAAGTTTTTTTTTTCTTCTCATTCCCATGTGGTGTTTCCATCCTCTTTGGCCTCATAGACAGTATTTGGTGCAGGAGTTATGTAGCTTTTCGTGTTAAATCCGTTTCACCACTCAGAGCACCATGGCATGCATGTACATTGCCTAAGAAAGCCTCTTGCAGAGCGAAAAATTTTGGATACTGGATGTGTAGATGATAGATCTCGGGGAAAAAAACCTTCTCAAGCTGTTTTGCTCATATTTCCCTACCCCTGTTTTTTAATTGCTTTCTGTGGCATTTAATGTAAAAGATACCAGCATATTTGGTCCAAATCTGTACAGATTTCTCACTATTTGTCTTCTCCATCCTTCTTCTGTTTTTCAGTGTCTTTTAGAAGCAATAAAAAAGTATTGTGAAATAACGGTGTGAGTTTAGATTAAACTCTAGCCTTTGGGCTACATTCCTGCAGTTCGTTGAAGTCAATTTGCTGCATTTCCCTGCATGTGCTTGGGGGAAAAGCTGGAGGCACTCATTTCTACTACTCATGTATGGCCTACCTTTGGGTGATTTTTTTAGGACCTGTGATAAAGGAACGGTCTTTCTGAGTTATAACTGTTACTGATTCAGATGTTTGTGTAATATTTTGTAGATTGCTTTAATAGAAAAAAAATTAGTTTGAGCTATGCATCTGTGATCATAGGCTGAGATAGGCTTTGGTAGCCTTTTTATCCAGTGCATTCTGTTCAGAAGTAAAAGAGAAATTTTCCTCTAGAATTTAATCTCTGGTTTAAAAGGCCAGAAGAGAAAACACATATTGTAAATACATTTTCTTCCAAATCAACTTAAAACATGTCTAGTTGTTTTGCATTGATACTTTTGGCTTTAATTTTCCTGGGTTTTTTGAGCATCATTGTCTTTACAGTTCTTTTTGGTTTTTACTGTATCATTCTGTGACATTGCACGTTGTTGTGTTTGGTGATCTAAAAATAATTTTGAGTCATGGATTTCTCAGGAGATGCTGTTGCACGTATTTAAGACGGTCTTTTCATGTGTGCTTTTAACATAAAACACAGGGGCCCTCTAATTAGTTTATAGACATAAATTAAAAATTGGACTGCAGTAGCTGTCATGTTATTTCATTGTGTAAGCTCAGTAAACAGTAAGTATGTACAGAAGCCGTTCTAATACAGTAGGTACAGATTGTCGAGCCGTTTTTACCACCTCAGATCTTGCTTAATTCTAGCTAAGAAACAGGTTCAAGAGACTGAAGTGTTGCATTTCACTTGTGAAGCTTCAGGCATGGTTCTTCTTTTATGTGCTCTGCAGATACATTCCATTGGTCTCTGGTGGAATTACTCTTGGTATAAATAACACGAGAAAAGTGTAAGAAAATTAATTTGAAGAATTTTATTCCCATGTATTTCCTGGATATCTATTGAAATCAGTCCTGGTCTTGACAGGAGTGGATCCTGCAGTCCTAGGCAAGACATCCGCAGGCACCCAGGGCATGTGTGCTGAGTTCAGTTCCTTACCCCAGCCACAGGCACAGGGAGCGCTGGGATAACTGCATGGTCAGGGTGTGTATGTGAAGCCTGTGGTGGTGCAGAGGGTTGGCTGTGGGCCAGGTGGATGGCACCGAGCAGGCAGGATGTGAGTGGGCAGCCAGGGTTTTCTACTTGGCTTTATGAGATGGGAACGAGATGGGGTGGTGCAGCAGGAATAACAGAGATGAGGTACCGTGTCTCTGGCAGCCTCCACCACACCCAGGTGCTTCACCTCTGTTTTGGTCCACAGGTGGATTGTGGTTTAGAGTTTATAAGCAGTCTCGTCCCAGTCCAGCTATTTCTTGATTCCTGCTTGGATACAGCATCCAAATCTATGAAGAGGGTAGTTCTGCATTCAGCCCTATTAAGGCCAGCTGCTGAAACTCGGTGTGGGAGGGCATAAGAGTATTTATGCCTGGTGCTTTCTTAGTCATCTCTCTCACTTTCTCTTCCTGGCTGTTTTTGCATAGTTTTCTATTACAGTAAATAAGACAGATTTTAGATTTGCCCAGTTGGTTAAGATGATGATGTGGGCTAGTCTTTATCTGGAAAGCAAGTACCAGTGCTTATCATAACAGAGTGTACTTGTAATAATTGTTTGGTCACTTTGGTATTACTGGAGATAAATTGAACTCCAGAGTGAGGTTCTGCATTAGGTTCATGGTATCTGTCACTGATACATTAAAAGCCAAGGACCAAGAGTGACAAAAGCAAAATGACTTTATCGGTTTTGTAAAATCCATGCATTTGTATATATACACAATAGCAAATAAGTAGTCCTTGTCAAGATCACTCATACAAAAATATTAATAGGATAGTAAATGAGAACTTTTTAGAGTGGTCAGGACTTCTTGTAAGAGGACCACTGTAATATTTTCTCATTAAGGAAAATGTATTGCTGTTGTATCTCAGTGTACATGACTCTTCAAAGACTTTGATTTTAAAGTGACTTGCAGTACAAGTATATTCCTGGCCTAGTTTCACAGTTCTGTTATCAAGTCATTAATATGTTTACTTATGATTATTCAGGTGAATGGGGTTTGAAATTAATTGGTGTTTTTCAGGAAGAACTGCTTGCCAGCAAAATAGTAGGCGACTTTTAAGCTCTTGCCTATTAAGAGAGGTGATTGTGTATTGCGTACATTTCAAAACCACAAAATAAATTTCTAATGCAGTTATATAAAGCACTCTAGAATTGTTAATAAGTAAGACAGGATAAGTAATTTATACCGTAAATTATTTAACAAGTCATGTGAGCTTGTGCTAAAAAAAAGGGCATGTTTAAATTCATTGAAGCTCAGAGCTGTTGGTATTTTGAGTCTTTTTTATTCTAGATTTTGAGGCTGTTGTAGATTTAATGTAATATAAAACTGTCTACAAGGATCCTCAACCTCCAGCCCCTTCCTCCTCAAAGCAACTTCTGGCTGTGCATCATTGCATGACTTGGCCGGATTGAGAAGTTATTTCTGGTGACTTGGAATTGTATAATAAAACATGAGGCACCAGGCTACAAATTATTAAAGGCATTTTGGACTGTGGTGACGTAATAGCTTCCTTTAGGAAT
Source organism: Dicrurus megarhynchus (assembly GCA_013399195.1). NCBI lineage: Eukaryota > Metazoa > Chordata > Aves > Passeriformes > Dicruridae > Dicrurus > Dicrurus megarhynchus. The sequence continues at coordinate 186,656 of VXAD01013602.1, read as the reverse complement.
TTGTCTTCTTTTTTCTTTTTTTTTTTTAAACTTCCTTTTAAGAGTTGGGTAATTGGTTAAGGTGAGTTAAAAGTAAGCACTGTGAAAATCAGTTTTGTGATTTCTAGGCTTCAAAAATACTCCAGGATCACAAAATGTTGAATTTTGTATATGTTCTTTTTTTTTGCTCCCAGGGAACCTTTTGTATGTCTTGTTCTAGTCTAGACGTTGCCCTTGTGGTTTGTGAGGACTGATGGGGCTCCTGAGGGTCTCCACTGAGGCTGTCTCAAGCAGGCTGAGACAAAACAGCCATGAGGCTGGAAGACAGAAGCATCCTTCAGTGCTGGGCAGGGTGGCAGGAACACTGTCTCTGTCCCTCTATCTCTTTGGTCACTCAAGAGTTTTGAGAGAGATTTGGGATGTATATACTGAAATGAAAGATGGTGGTATAAATTCAAGGATTTGGTCTTGAGTACATTGTTTTTAAGAAACTTCAATTTTTTTCCATACTAATGAGAAAACAGGGCTTGGCAGTGCAGCCTGTGATATCTTTAGGATGGCATTTTCCAGATTTCTCAGGTTCTATTTTTTCTTCATTATTTTTATGCTGACAAGTGTAACAGAGAAAGTAGCTTAGCAATATTCTGGATCCCTAATCACTGTAGAGCAAAAAATTTTACATAACTGAACATGGGCCCGATTTCTCCATTTTGGTTTTCATCGTAAAGAAAAGAGGGATCCCCCATCCCTTTTTTTTTTTTCTTTGATTGCAGTTCTCTGTCTCCCATGTTTGTCGTCTGTAACTACAAAAATATCTAAGAGTATGGCCATTAAGGTGGTCATCCAGATATCCTGGCCCGAGCAGAAGGAGTGTAGCAGGTAATGAGTAATAAAAAATGAGAAATGGAGCAAAGAACTCTAAAACTGCTTCAATGTGTTGTTGATGTTACATGTATATTTAGTTTGTTACCTCTGTAAAACTGTTCTTTAAAAACTGTGCTTTAAAAAGCAAAGCAGATTGTAAATTCACTAATTTACATGCATTTCAAATGGAGACATAATTCCGTAGAGGTTTGAAACGTTCTACTGCTTGGGTTGTGAATATGCTTTTTTACAGGATGCTGTTAAGTTTCTGAAGATCTCTTCATCCAAATGTATGTAGTACATCAGTGGCATTAAATTATATATGATCATATATTATTGGGATGCATCTTAATTCCTGTGAATTTTGATTTGTTTGGTTGTGAACCTATATTTTCAGAAACTGCAAAAGGCAAACCAAACTACTACCTGTCCTGAAATGTGTGTATGGAGATTCTGTGTTTTTACATAGCTACTGTTAAACAGAACAATACGGTATCACAGGATCACAGAATGGGTCAGGTTTAAAGGGACTACTGGTGGGATCATCTGGTCCAACCTCCCTGCTCAAGAAGGGTCCACTAGAGCACATGGCACGGCGTTGTGTCCAGATGGTTTTTGAATATCTCCAGTGAGGGAGATTCCACAACCTTTCTGAGCAGCCTGTTCCAGTGCCTGGTCACCTGCACAGTAAAGCAGTTCTTCCTTGTGTTCAGGTGGAACTTCCTGTACATCAGTTTTTCCCTGTTGCCTCTTGTCCTATTGCTCGGCACCACTGAGGAGAGCCTGGCTCTGTCCTGTTGATACCGTTCTTTCAGATACTTCCATATATTGACAAGATCACCTCTGATTGATCTCTTCTGAGGGCCGAACAGGCTCAGCTTCCTCCACCTTTCTATGTATAAGAGATGCTTCAGTCCCTTAATTATCTTCATAGCCCTCTGGTAGTCTCTCCCAGGAGCTCCATGTCTCTCTTGTCCTGAGGAGCCCAGAACTGGACACAGCGCTCCAGTTGTACCTCACCTGGGCTGAGTAGAAGGCCAGGATCAGGTCCCCTGACCTGCTGGCAATGCTCTTCCTAATGCACCCCAGGACACCATTGGCCTTCTTGGCCCCCAGGGCACACTGCTGGCTCATGGACAGCTTGTTGTCCACCAGGACCCCCAGGTCCTTCTCCACAGAGCTGCTTCCCAGCAGATCAGCCCAAGCCTGTGCTGGTGCCTGGGGTTATTCCTCCCCAGTCCAGGACCCTGTTTTTCCCTTTGTTGAGTTTCAGACAGTTCTTCTCTGCCCATCTCCCCACCCTGTCAAGGCTGCACTCTGGGGTATTGGCCACTGCTCCCAGCTTTGTGTCATCAGTGACCTGCTGAGGAGGCATCTGTCCCTTTGTCTGAGTCACTGCTGAACAAATTGAACAACACTGGGCCCAGTATTGACCCTTGGGAGACACTACTTGTGATGAGCCTCCAACTAGACCTTGTACCACTGATTGCAGCTCTTTGGGATCTGCCATTCAGCCGGTTCTCAATTCAGCTCACTGTCCACTCATTTAGTTTGCACTTCCTGAACTTGCCTATGAGGATATCATGTGAGACAGCATCTAAAGCCTTGCTGAAGTCGAGGTAGACAATAGCTTCTGCTTTCCCCTCATCCATCCAGGTAGTTGTCCCGTCATGGAAAGCAATCAGGTGGGTAAAGCATGATTCCCCTTGCTGAATCCATGGTGACTAATTCTGATCACCTTCTTGGCATCCATGTGGATAAAGATGTCCTCCAGAATGAGGCACTCCATCATCTTTCCAGCGGTCAAGGTGGGGCTGACTGGCTGGCAGTTCTCTGGGTCCTCCTTCTTGCTCGTTTTGAAGACAGGGGTGACATTTACTTTCTTCCAGTCCTCAGACACCTCTCTTGATCACCATGACTTTTCCAAGGCAACTGCAAGCAGCCCAACTGTGGTGTCTGCCAGCTCCCTCAGCACTTGTGAATGCATCCCATCAGGGATCCCTATGTTTGTTCCAGGTGTCATGTTCCTGCTTTCACTTCCTGCTTGTCTTCCCGCTTGTATCTCCTGCTTGTGCTTGACTTTTGACGGGAGTTTTTTGCTCATCCCTACAGCTATCTTGCCCTCTTTGCTCCATTTCTTACTCATCAGGATGCACTGGTCTTGAGCCTGGAGGAGGTGATGCTTGAATATTTATTGACCAGCTTTCTTGGACCCCTCTTCTCTACAGGGCCTGTTCCCATGGGATTCTTCCAAGGAGATCCTTGAAGAGGCTAACATTATCTCTCCTGAAATCCAGGATTTCCATCTCACTTGCTGCTCTGCTGCCTCTGTGCAATGTGCCAAACTCCACAATCATCTCATGGTCACATTGCACAATTGTAGTGGAGTTACTGGAAAGCAGTCACACCATGGAAATTCTGCATTTATTTTTCATTATTTTCTTGTAAGAAAATAACCTGCATTGAGTATTGATCATTGACAGAGGCTGTAGCTGAAACTTAAATACTTTTAATACAAATTCAGCCATATATGTTTCTGTGTTGTGTTTTCATTTTTAGGATAAATTCTTGGAGATCAGGTTTCAAGTGAGTATTCTTTTGTTCCTAGACAAGGCCTGAAGCAATGAGATTTTTTTTTTCTTCGGAAGTAAGATAAAATGGAAGGAAGCAGGTCAAAGGTGTCCAAGGTATTTTCAGAGGCACTTTGACAGATTGTAATCTTTGAGTGGTGTAACTTGAACTTTACCTTGCTGAGGCAAACTAGTCCTGATCTTGCAAGGTAGTTAGATGCTTTTTATTGCAGGGGGAAGCTGAGGGTGGGATTCTGGCCTACGTAAAGTTAGTGACAAAAATGAATGGAGTTAGTGTTTCACCAGCATACCTTAGAGTACATATGTGAAGGATGAAAGGAACCTTGGTTCAGGAATTTTTTTGCCTTTTTTAAGTTTGGAAGAGATGGGGCTTGTTGCTCGATTACTTGATATGTTTTTGACTTGCAGCTTTTTTTGCCTTTCGTGTATTTTCATTCTGTATGAATACTAAATACGTTGAGGCAAGTGGAAGCTGAGATTGAGTATTTCGGGAAGGAGCCTTTTACAATGTTTTAGATAATTTTGCTTTGGAATGAACCTCCATGTGCAAAAGAAGTTGCAGCTCCTGCTATGGATTCATAGAGGATATATGGTTCATTGCGTACAATTGTCTGATGTATAAATAAAAGAAAGGCAATGCATTAATCGAAGTTAAGTCAGTCCACTGCTGAAACAGACAACAGTGAAATGGCAACACTTCTGAGCTCCTCATGGAGGGATCTGTCCACAGAGCTGTAGTTGAAGCTGGGAAAGTTATCTATTTTTCCTCTTGGTTTGACAGGGGAGCCAAAAAAAATCTTCTAGTTTTAGATGTAAATGAAGTTAGTTTTACCTTTTTAATTTCCTGACCATACTTGTAAAACTAAGTAAGTCTGTGTTCAGCGGGTATCTTGTGGAGCACGGTTACCCCACATTGCACAATAAGATGCGTGTGAAGAGTGCATAGGATGTGACTTTTCCCATTCTTTTGCAACAACTGTCTGGTTTTCTGAACACCAGACGGCACAGCAAGCATATGCGGATAAATCATGTGCGCAGACTGGGCATGTCAGACTTACTGGGCATGGACTGGGAGACCTTTCCACACCATGTGCTGTGGGCGTCATGCACTGGACTTACTAATCATGTCTGGGACTGTCCCAGGCCTTGGCATTTAAAATCTGGCAACTCCCTACTAACTGTGAAGGCACTTAACTCAGCTGGCTACTCTGTGCAATGGAGAACGCGCTTCTTCCAGGAAGTGATTCAGGAGGCTAAATTAAGTTCCCACTGCAAATTACCCAGTGCAGTCATCCCCTTCCATCTCCATTGGCTATTAAGGAAACATTGGGGACTTAGTTCACTGGGGTGAGGGGCAAAAGCAAGACCTTTGTTTTAGCAAGCAGGGTCATAGTGTGAAGTAAACTGATTTTGTGGTCCTAGGTAATCATTTCAGCATGCATGCAAAGAGCTGCTCTGCTAGAAGCAGAGCATGGGTCTGAACGAAGGTCTTGCATGTCAGCATCTTAACTGCTGGTCCTGTATGGTGTACAGATGTGGGCTTGTCTTGGTTCTTCCTGTGTGAGTTGCCTTCCTTGGCATAGAATATTCAAATGTGCTTTTGGGTCAGAGAGCAGGAAAGTCTGTTTAGCTAAGAGGCTGTGATGCTTATTCGTGTAGTGAGACAGCTGGGTCCTGCTCCTGCTTCACTGAGTGCTCAATTACAGCAAAAATGAGAACAGCACAAACAGGTAAGGTAGAGATTGCCCTCTTTGAGATGGCTTTGTAAATATGGTATCTTCTGAGAGACTGGAATCATATTTCCTTAGGGAGAGGAAGAAATTGAATCTGGTACCCCTGGATGCCACTGGAGCATTATTTACAGCATTTCCTCCAAATCTGTGGTCTTCAACCTCATACAAAGATGTCTTTTTTTTTTTTTTTCCCCTTTTTTCCACCCACTAGGTGGGTGAATAGTCTATTGCATATTCATCTCCCATTCTCCTCTCCAGTCTTGCCTCTTCAAATTTTTAGAAACAGGTTTCAGAACACATGATGCATACGGTGATCTTCACCTGGTAAACATATATACTGTACTTTCCAGCTGGGAGCAGTTTTGTTGACTCCATGGGTCTAACTATGTAGTGTACATAAGCATATGCTTTAAGAGTTTTAAGTTTAGAGTAGTAGTAAGTAAGCATCTTTCTAAGACTCTATTGTGCACATATCATGGAATCACAGAATATGCTGAGTTGAAAGGGACCCACAAGGATCATCGAGTCCAGCTCCCCAAGAGTCACACCATGTGCCTGAGAGCAGTGTCCAAATGCTTCCTGAACTCTGTCAGGCTGGTGCTGTGACCACTGCCCTGGGGAGCCTGTTCCAGTGCCCAACCACCCTCTGGGTGAAAAATTCTTCCCTTATATCTAACCTAAACCTCCCCTGACACAGCTTCAGGCCATTCCCTTGGGTCCTGTCACTGGTCACCACAGAGATCAGTCTTTGCCCCTCCCCGTCTTCTCACCAGGAAGTTGTAACTGCAGTGAGGTCTCCTCAGTCTCCTCTTCTCCAGGCTGCACAGACCAAGTGACCTCAGCCGCTCCTCACATGGCTTCCCTTCAAGACCTTTCACCATTTTTGTTGCGTCCTTTGGATGGTCTCTAATAGTTTAATGTATTTCTTATACTGTGGTGCTCAAAATTGCACACAATATTTGGGGTGCGGCCCGTGCCGACTAAAGTGGGACAACTCCCTCCCTTGACTGGCTGGCAGTGCTTTTGCCATTATTTATAAATATAATAAAATTACAACAGATTACAAACATTTTGAATTGGCACAAATCCATGTAACATCAAGGCACCTCAATAGAAAAATATTAATGCTGGATACTACTTCAACTGTAGACATCACTGCAAATCCTGGATCGCGTTTGTGTGCTATGACTGTCTTGTTGCCTGAAGCCTATGTCTTTTAGGGGATATGAAGGTAGCACAGGTGCAGAAATAGATAGATACTACTTGCCTTAGAGTTTGGTGCGGGTAGAAGAAAGACTCTTCTTTTCCTGCTCTGAACATTTCTCCCAACTGTTTGTGGCATTCCTGTCTGCATTGAGACAGGGCAGTTGTTCCTTCTCTTGCATGGCTTGGTTGCATGCAGGGTTTTTGCCTGTTTTGGAGCACTTCTGCATGTTCTCATGACTTTTAATGAACAGTTTTACTTGTAACAGTGTTGCTCTTCACACTGAGTGTCTATAATGGAAGGTTTAGGAGGTGAGAGTCACAACGGTTGGAGGTATCATCAAAATACTGATGGATCTTATATTTGCAGATGAAGAATTCACCATCACCATGTATGTTTTGGGACAGGGGCAATGCTGCAGAGGATGTGTAGCGTGGAGGAATGCTGGAGGGTGTGTCTGGTACTGGGGTGCAGTCATGAGAACCATAAGCAGAAACAGACTGGAGAATGGGAGAAATACTACTCTACTCATAAGCAGTGGCAGGGACAAAAGCTGTGAAGGTAAATGAAGAATGCTATGAAAGTAGTGGTGGTGAGGAGAAGGCAGCTTTGCAGAGGTAGCGAAGAAGGTTGAACACTGTAGCTAAAGATGTCACCTTGTGAAATAGGTACATGCAGGGTAAGAGTTTCATTTGAAGGTAAAATGGTAGAGAAGGTGATCTAAGACTTGAAACTACTCAAATGGAAAAGAAATGCTTACAAAGGAGCGTATTTTCCTTATACTTAAGAAGTGTAACAACAAATACATCCACGAGCAGGCTTTAAGTACAAGTTGATCCCAGTCTAGAAGTAGCATTGCATTTGTTGCATAGCAGAACATACAGAAATACAAAGAGAAAACTGAAAGACACAGGATGGTTGTCTGGGTGTACCGTTGTGACAGAGAATTTGCTCAAAATCAAATTGGCCTAGTACAGGGACGTGGAAAGTTATGGAAACAGTAGCAGCAATGTGGCAGTCAGCACGGGTATTAGAAATATTCTGGATTCTGACAATTGCACAAAAAGTGTAATAAACACATCATTATGCTAACATATGCAGTGCAAGTAAGAAACTACTTATATTAAATGAAGAACAGGGTTCCTCAAGTAGAATAATGCTAATGGAAGAAGCTACGAATTCCAAGGATTGGCCAACTAAAATGAGAAGTGGACTATACGGTAATGTAAATAAATGTGATAAAGTGATATAGGAAACTGTGAAGAGCATGTAAATGTGAAACAGTGAAGGATGACGCTAAAAGGTAATACAAATGTTTGAAATGCTCTCTGAAAAACACGTTGGCTAAATTTAAGTGGTAAGATTGGTGTCAACATACAGAAGGTGGCAACCTGTTCTAGTGCTAGAAAGAGGTAAACGTCAGGAAAGTCAGTATCATGGAAAGACAAAAGGACAACCCGTAACCCTTTTGGAATGTTTTAGTAACATAACGTGAAGTTCTATTCATGTATGTTTTTCATTAAAAGGCAAGAATGTCTTGGAGAAGACAGAGGTCTGTGATCAGGGCTACAGAAGATATTTCACAGGTATTGGAAAGGAGTCTAGGAAACCAATTGTGAACCATGGCAGCAGATGATATCATTTGCAGAAGGGTTGGGTTCTCTATGTAATAATTGCACAGAAAAGGGGTAGAGGTTATGACTATATGTTGTCTCTCGAGACTTAAATAAAAACAGAAGAAAGAAACTTTTTTCTGGCTTATGGAAAGGGGAATATTGTTTGAGATGCCAGGAGTCAAATTGTTCAGCAAATTCAATGTATTAACAGGATATAGATGGATTTTCCTGGATAGATGGCTTTAAGTTTTGTAGCTTTGCTCCATCCTTTGGAAGTACACTTCTTGATCTGTATCTGGCATGAGGTGCACTGCATGCGGTGAATGAGACAGTGGACAGGGTAGCAGGTGAGGATATATATCTTGATGATCCAATGATCCAGAGCAGATTGATTAGAGTATTTGATATTCTAAGAGCCAGTAATTTTAAACTGAATAAAGCCAAATAATAATGTCAAACACTGGGAATTGTATATGTGGGAGAAGACTGACTTCAAAGGAGATTTCAGAAGGACTTTCTTATGTTAAGTGAAAGAGTCAAGGAATACTGAACATGTTAGAACCCAGAGACGGGAAAAAACTGTTGTGAGGGAAACTGATTTATGTCAGAAGTGCTATCTAACTCTGAAGGATGTGCAGATACCTAAGACATTTCTTCCAGAAAGTCACTGAGTATGTGCACCTGAAAGGAAGAGAATGCCAAGGTTTTGACAGCAACCAAGAAGCTTTAATGTTTTGATTCACTTAGAGACTTAAAAAGATGCATATAAGGGATGGTTGTGTGAAATTTTACTGTGCTCTTGTGGAACTGATGTTTTTCCATTCTTATTTGCATCAAGGCCAGTGACAGCTATAGGGATGGTGCATCAAGTGCTGAAAAGAGAGTATTTGCATTACTACTTTTTGAAGACTTGGTCATTCTGTGAGAGAAAGAAATGTCACATATATTTGTATTTTTTCAGTCCTTGGAGATGCTCTTTCGTCCTTGCTAGGAAATAATAACATCATCATCAACAACAATAATAATAAAGAGTAGTCTTAGGACTGCTTTCTGTTGAGAAATAATGGAAAGCCACATTCACTACTCTCCTTTTGTATGTTAATTTACTGTGTCATTTTTAGCATATATATTATAAAGGGTCTGTACAGGAGTTTAAGCCTAGTTAACTATTGCTAGTTCCTAGCAATCTGCATAAATTATTTCATACACAGGGGTTGAAGACATGTTTTGAAGATAAGTGTAACGTCAGAGATTAGGATATATCTTTGAGAATAAATAGGTCATTTTTTGGCCTTCTGACAATAAAAAGGAATATCGACATTTCCAAAATACCTTTGCTAAGGAAAAACTAGTTTGTGGCTCTCATGTTTTCCTGGAAAAACATCAAAAATTGATGCCAAATGTACAAACTTGGGGATCTCAAAGGGGAGGCCAGGTCTCTAAATGGAGAAAATACTTAAATAAGCTCTGCATGCCTTTGGGGGAAAGTAATTCTGAAGGTGGAGCTCATCAAGGGTATAAATATTAAATCTGGAAAGCTGCATGAAGTATCTTGAGAGTTTGCTTGATTCGGTAGTCTGCTATCTGAAGAGAATAAAACAAGCATCTTGAAGCCAAACCAGAAACATAAGTAAGACCAAGGATGCATTACGTTTAATTTTCCCTGTCTTACAGTAACTTTCTGTAAACTTTTAATTCCAGGCATATTCATTTATTTTTACTTTTGCCTTCATGCTGTAAAGCGGGAACTGAGGTTGGCTGGCAAACCATGGACTTCCCATTTTCCAGGCAGTTGTAGTCATAAGCAAGGGCGTGGATCTGCTCCTGCAGTGCCAAAACAAGATTGGTATCTCCACTGAATTCCTATTTTCTTCTGCTTTAAGCTGGTGGGTTGGCATTAATGGTTCAGGATGATGGCTTTGGAGAATCAATTTGCAATGGCAACTATGTGCTACTAGCTGGATAATAGTATATTGTTGTGGAGCAGAATGTCTGTGGCAATTGACACAGCCGTACATCAAGAACAGGGAATTCTTGAAATTGACTGATCTCTGACCTTGCCTGTGAAACGCTGAGCTCCAGATTGTCCTGAACAACGCGTTACTTGAGTGTGGGATGTGTGTAGTGCAGGATTTGTTCAAAAAATGGGCATACCTGTGTCTGTAAAGAAAGATCCCAGAGCTGATTATGTTGTCTCCAGAGCTGCTGTACTGGCATGTGGAGAGCTACTTCTGTAGCCTTCTGTAGCCTTCTGTAGCCTTCTGTAGCTACTTCTGTAGTCTCCTGTGACTTGTGGTTAAACACTCTAAATGTGAGGAAAAAACCCTTAGGGAGCCTGTGATAGTGGCAACCAGTTTTTCACTCTTTGTGATATACCGGGTGATTCATGGTTTAAAAAAAAAAATACCACTGCAGTACTTGCTCAGAATTTGTCAGGAGACACCAGGCAGCCAAGGATGGAGTCAAGCACTGGTTAAATTGCTGGATGCTAGGTAAGTCCACCATGGATTGTCTCAACACACTGCATCTTTCCTGAGTTACGGCGTGCTCCTCTAGCACTAGAAGTTCTGCTTCCTGAAGTCGTCCTTGTGAAATCTTGCACTCTATGGTACCAGATGGAGAAGGCAAAATAGAATAAAATAATTGGAGTAAGCTAGAATACTTGTTGGATTTAGGTGTTATGCACGTTGCTTGTTAGAAGTTTCTTTCCTAGAGGAAGGTTGTTCCTTTGCAGAAAGGTTTCTTGATTGAGCAGAGATTATACCATTGATGCCTACATCTGTCTGAAACTTTACATTCCCAATATGCAACATTGTGTAGCTCTATGTTTCATTATCCAACTGTGAGTTCATACCACTTCAGCATTATTTTAAACTTCGTTTCAGAGGGGCTACAAATGAAACCCATTTGAATATGCCAGGTTTCATCAAGTGTTGTATCAAGTTTACAAGTTTTACGTGATCTTAATGCATACCAATGAATTGGCCCACGTTTGTTGAAAATGCCTCCAAGTTTTAGCCTACCTTTTGATGAACTTGGTATGACATTCTAGTTTGTAAGAAGATACGGCACTAGGGAAGTTTGCAATGTTTAATTGTCAATGTTAACATACAGCTCTCACAGTAGTATAGACGAGGGACATATGTGACCTGTCATTAAATGGTAATTCATCTACTGACAGTTCAATGTCTGAAGTGTGCTGCCTTTGTTCCCTAAAGACTTAGTGAAAAAATAACTTGGAATATAAAGTTTTCCCAAAGTTCAGAAACATTTCACCAGTGAGTGTTTATTAATTTAAAAAACTTTTTTCTCCAATTGTATGAACTAGAGCTAGACATATAATTGATTTATTTTTTGGGGTGTTAAGAAAATATGTTTCCCATAAAGGGAGTTTCTGGCAACAGAAATACTTCTGGAGCTGCACTACAGTGTTTGCTTGCATCTATGTTGTTAAGACCAGCATGTGCTAGTTTTTTTTCCAGCGTGTCCTTATAGCTCCAAATGGAGTATAGGAAATAGGGTAAGTAAGTTAGAAAGGCATATTTCTGCTGGCCATTTTTATTCAGGTTAAGGAAAAGATTTGAAAATTGGCATGAAATTGTTTTTGAAATTACTAAGGAATAAAATAATCTGGATGGCTTTAAAGATCAGAACCCACTTTCTCTTAATGCTCTTGCAGTTCGGAAGTTGCTTCACTGATGTTAAACATAATCTGTAGCCTTTCACTCTTGTAATGAGCATAAGTGAAGACCACCCTCTTAAAGGAGATCTTATTTGGAGGAGTTGACTCTTATAGGTTAGGATTTTAAACTGTTGTTTCCAAAATGTTTTAGCAGTGGTGAAGTGTGTGTGACACTATTCAGTAGCCACTGAAGTGTGATGAGATGAACATGCTATTGTAGGTTGCAATGTGCAACCTGGGTGTGTGATTCTGAATGCCTTTATTAGAATTAATCAGTAGTTTACAATGGGGAGGTTAAATTAAAGGTCTGAAGACAATTGTTTACTGATCAGTCATTGAAGGAAAGGCAGAATGCTATAGTATAATAAAGCAAATATCTTTGTAGGCAGCTGCAGGCTTGGTTTAGAGGCAGCAGCCAGTATTTGTGAACCGATACGTGTGGTCTGTCAGGTGCTATCCAGCCAGGTTCTGGCAGTGCTGCACTGCTGTGGTGTGCAGTGGGACCTTCCAAGCTCTTCACGTGACTTCAGCCAGCCGTGAGTCAGTATGTTTTTCTTTTTCCTACAGTAAAAGTGATCAGTTAAAGAATAGGGTGGATATTCTTAAGGGCAAGCAGGCAAATTACATTTCTCAATGTCGCCCACTGCAAGTCAAAGCTTTTAGGGTATTAATGTTTGATGGTAAGTAACATTAAGGTAGAGTAGTTGTGAAGAAGGTAAAAATAGAATTCAGTTAGGGAGAGGTTTTATTTCGAATCTCCCTCTAAATTAAACAGAAGAGCAACTTCCCCATACAGGGTACAGCTACATCATTCTACTCTTTTCTTTCTCACTGCTATGACATAGCTGCAAAGGCTGAACTTGAAACAGTCTTGTTGAAAGGGTAAGGAAGTGTAAGAGGACGTGACCTGTTTATGGTAGATTTCATCTGTCCACTCTTTTTTCAAGGATATCCAACTGCGTGAACTTTGCTTTACTGTTGTGTTCTGCACCGAGGGTGTTTTTACAAGTGTATTGCAGAGCAGTTATTTAGTTGCACTTAGACAAAAGGGCTGAGTCCCAACCAGTATGGTTGCAGCAAAGCAATGGTTTCTTTTGATTCTTTTAGCTAGGAATTGGAATAATAAATCATTCATCTTAAAGAAACTGGTACCAGCTCACAGTAAAGAGTGCCCTGCTCTCCCCCACCTAGGTTTCTTTGAAGGGATGCAATAAGAGAAGGAAAGAAGGTACCATAAACTCATGCTACTACTTCCCAAATATAATCTGTTTGGTCTATTTGCTGATGGACCAATACCAATCTTTTCATATAGATTGTATGCTCATACTGAGATTTTCTTCTGATGTGGTAGCTTCATTGGCTTCTGCAGAGCTGAACTATTTTACACTGAGGCTTAATACAGGATGTAATACACTAAAGAATTTTTGTGCAACACTGTCAGTTATGTCAGGTTCTGGAGTTTCTTGTAGTGAGTGGTTCTGGTTAAATATTTGTGTGATTAAAACTGCAATGTCAGATTTGGATGGGTGATATGTGTGTTTTAAGTGATGGATCTGCATTTAGGTGGTGTTTGTCAGGGGTTTTTTTTATGGTTTAATTTTTAGCTAGTGCAACTGGTTATTCTGTTTCTTTTCTTTAAATCTGAGTCTCTTCATACTTTGTGTACATCAGTCCATTTTCCTCAGTTCCTGCTCTTACGTAATTTCCATATCTCTATCTGACCTTGACAGGATTCCTGTTGTTTAATAACTGAGGACAGGATGAGGAAAGTATCTTTGAAACCTCTTGCAAAACTTTATTTTAGCATTACGAGGTCCAAGTGACAGAGAAGATGATACTTAACTGAAGAATGAGTTCTTCAGGGCATGTTTAGAGGCAGTATGATCATTGACTTGCAGGACTCTTAGATGAAAGAATTGATAGATTTTTATATACTATTTCATCACTGTTACTTGGCAAAATACGTAAACTTACCAACTCACAAAAAAGCAAGCAAACAAAGTAGATTAGTAAATGCCAAGATAGTAGATCAGGCTGTCTTAAAAATTCAAGAAAGGAAACACAAAAAACAAAGGATTCCTATCTTCTAATGGGTACACTGTGTTAATCTTATTCTGAAAAGTCTTGCAGAGCAGTCGATGTCATATGATGCTGTAGTAATGTGTTCCATCTAGCATCATGCATTGTTTTTTTACTGCCCTTCTATTTCCCAAGGGACAATGGATGCCATTAAGGGAAACTTTTTACTTTTCCTGGTGCATGGTGAGAGCATAGCCCAAGTCAGCACTGCAGCTTTGGAGGAGAGCCCAACCCAACTTATGGGATTCTCAGGCTTCTGTTGGGATCTAGAAACACAGTGAATTTCTCTTAACACAATCAGCTGAGGTACATGGATTGCCTTTGAAAGAGCAATACACCTTCTTACTAATTCACCAGAATTCCCTTTAAATACATTCTAAAAAATGCATAGAATGAAGAAAAGTTTTCTTCTAGCAAAGAAAGAGACTAATTCGTTTTAGGAGAACCCACATCTTTGGTTAGTTTGTGACGCTTGTGAAAACACATGTCAATCTGTGTTCTCGTTTTTCTGGGACTGGGCTTATCTTTTGAAATGTGTGGACTCTTTAGCAAGGCATGCCTTAAATCAGGCATACACTTCTGCCCATAATGTCAGAAAAATTGCGGTTTCCACTGATTTCTTCCTTCTGGACTGTATGATTTGCAGGGTGAAACTTTTTCTTCCTGCAGAAGAAGTAATGATGCATTTGCTATGAACATTTTAATTTCCAGTCTGTTGGATGTCACTGGGTATTCATAGATCTCACATGGTGATAATACAAAGGCATGCCCACATTCTTTTAGGCAGAGGTAAATGATACGTGAGTGGACTCAGCACTTTGGTCTAATATGGCCATTTCTCTTCTCTTAATTTCTGCTTGTGTATATAACATTGTGAAGTACAACCTCTCTTCTCAGTTTACCCATTGCCACACCCTGTAAAAAGAACTGAAATTACTTTGTGTCAGGGAAAACATAAGTGTTAGAAGTGATTAAGTTAACAACATGAGGGAAAAGACTGGGGAAGTCTGATTGTCCTTCATTGTAAGTGGGGATAACTCCAGTACTACCTTTAAACTTGTCCACTTTGTTAATGTTAAATCCATGAGGAGGCACGGGTTTTGGAGAATGGTGACATTGTAATGCAGCTTTATTTGGCCTTCAGGTTGACTTGCTTTCTTCATTTCCCCTGTGTAAAACTGAGCTGCTCCCCTGTCCCACAAAGTACCATTTAAATTATGAGGAAGATTTTAAGGAGCACTTCTACTCTGCAGCTGGTCTAATTAGGACTTTGAACTAATTGCAGTAGGTCAGCAGTCATTACTGACTTTCATACATCAGTGCATGATCTCTGAACAGTCAAAGTCATGGAAGGATC
The DNA here is from genome assembly GCA_013399195.1 of Dicrurus megarhynchus. Classification (NCBI taxonomy): domain Eukaryota; kingdom Metazoa; phylum Chordata; class Aves; order Passeriformes; family Dicruridae; genus Dicrurus; species Dicrurus megarhynchus. The sequence continues at coordinate 171,551 of VXAD01013602.1, read as the reverse complement.
CACTAACATACTTCTTTCTGTTTTGCTTTTTCAACAGTTACATCGCAAATCAGCGAAATTTAGAAAGTATCAATGACAATGAGGTTGGATTTTATGTTGGACTTAAAAATCTGTGAGTATGGGATGCATTTTATAAAGCTATTTTTTCTGTATTTCTTTTACAGAAGCATGTAGAGACCTTATCAAATTGTATGCTGAACTTTGTGTGTTACTGAGGAAAGTTGTAAATCTTGCAGCTGAGCCTTGTAGAGATTTCATCCCAACTCTTATCTTAATAGTTATTATCATTACACTTTCCTTTGTATTTTAAATACAAATTCTGACACCTTTATTTATTTTCCCAGGACCGTGGTGGATTCAGGCTTAAGATTTGTGTCCCGTCATGCTTTTGTGAAAAACATGAACCTACAATACATGTGAGTAAGAATAGTGTCTGCATTCTAAGTCAAAACTGCCCAACTCATGTTAATTTATTTATTTTTAATTTACTTCTATCATCTCTTACCATTTGCTTTATTAAAAAATATTTTAACAAGACAGACTTAGAATGGTCTTCTATCATTAATTGCCCTTAAATAAGATATATTTGGTAAGGGACTGGCAGATCATAAAAACATAATGTGGGAAGAGACCATCCAGTTCATTATCCTGTCTCCAACAGTGTACTTCGGCTGTGTCTTTTGTGATAAGTAATGTAGCAGAAAGAGTGCTTCTCTTGAGGGTATGACGTCCACACTGTGCATCACACTCAGTGACATGGGTTTGACTAGCTCTAGTCTGATTCGATGAGCTGAACATATTTTAGCAGCTGCAGTGCAGGAGGTGCATGCATGGATCTAAATCTAATATAATTTGACCAGTATTTGTGCCCAGAGACTGCGACATGACCATGAACTGAAGTCCTGGGGGGGATTCACTTTGAAAGCTCACTCAAGATTGGAACTCATGCACCCAGAGCAGAGCGTAGGAATGCTGTTGCTTTCACACCCAAATGTGATTTCTAGTTTATGGCCTTCAGGAAGCAGAATTTATACCTGTGCAGCTTTTTGACTGTGTTTTCCTAGATTTGTTATACTTTAGCAAAGGCTGAACTAATCAAAGTTCTCTTTCTAACACAACTTTTGTGCCTTCTAGTGGGACAGACAGAGTAGCTCACTTTGCTCCTTAAATGGGAAACTGTGGATTTAGTCCTATAAAACACTGAGATCATGTGAGTGGCTCAGTTCCTCACAAGTACCCTGTTTTAGCCAAATATTCCGAGTGTGTGCTTTAGTCCATACATCTTCAATAGATGAACACTAACATATATTAGCATATAACTGAACCCTTTGCTTTTATCCTAATGAGATTGGGAAGACATAATGCCAAACCTTGGCTTTGTAAGATACTTCCTTGTAAAAGGAAAGAACTGTCGAATGTAACACAGGGTTGATTTGATTGCTTTGCTCATGAGATGGAATCACTTTCCGACCTGTATTTTCCAAAGAACAGCAATTAATTTGTGTAAGGAAGTGGACATGAATGTCCATTTCTGCCTAGACAGTAATTGCTGTCCTTAATGTGGAACAGTCACCAGAGAAGTGTGAACCAATCTTGTGAGCCCATGAAACTTGTATTACTTCATATAGTCATTAATAAAGAGCTTTTACTGTAATCAGTTGGTAACATAAGGGAAGTATGTTCCAGAGTAAATTTAAGTGTTTGCTTGTGTAACAGTTGCTCAGTGAATTATGGTTGTAAACTATGAAACTCCATAAAGCCAAATTCATGTGCACTGGCTGTGGAAATATGCAATAAGAACATACTGTTTGAGGGGCATATTTGCAGAGAAAGATTTAGTGACTCTGCTGGGAGAGAAGTGAGATTCTCTCTCTGTGCAATGAGGCAGAACAAAGCAAATTCAAGTCCGGGATCAAAAGGAATTCTGTGGTACATTTTTACATCTTTTCCCCATTACCTTAGCTGCTGTGAGGGAATCTATTGGAATACTGTATATAGATTAGGACACTGAATCTACTCATCTTGAAAGATGCTACAGAGAAGAGCAAAGGAGCCATAAGGAACTTGTAAAGCAAATTATATAAGAAGGCTCAGAGCCTGAGTATGTTCAGTGCAATAAAGAGAAGATTGAAAAGGAACATACATCACTGCAATAGGACAAGGAATAATGTTTTGAAAATGAAAGAGGGTTGATTTAGATTAGATACAAGGAAGACGTTTTTTGCAATGAGGCTGGTGAAACGCTGGCACAGGTTGCCCAGAGACATGGTGGATGCCCCAGTCCTGGAAGCATTCAGGGTGAGGTTGGACACAGCTCTGAGCAAGCTGGTCTAGTTGAAGATATCCCTGCCCATGGCAGGAGAGTTGGAACTAGGTTACCTTTAAAGGTCCCTTCCAACCCAAATTATTCTATGATTCTATGCTTCTGTGCTCATCTTATCTTTAAAAGAAGAGTAATTATGATGAGGAAAGCTATCAGTTCTCTCCATGACCATGAGTACAGTGTGAGAAATAATGAGTTTAGTTTGGAGCAAGATTAATAGAATTTTGAAAGACCTTCCCAGCTGTCTGGGCAGATAGACACCACAGAAGGTGCAACAACTGGTAGGATCCTCTTGAGAGGCTTTATTTGCGTGTTGCCTTAGGGAAATGGGTTTTATGCAGTCACAAAGAGTGTTTGTCCCCAGTGGTTGCTTCTAACCAAAAGTTACTCAGGTAAAAAAAAGTTTTCGGAAAACTGACCGTTGAACAGAACAAAGAGATCCTATTAACATTACCACTTAAGGGAAAAATATCACTGTACATACGTGAGCTGCTAGGCTTTACAGAACCCACTGGGATAAGATGCCTTTAAAAATGCTTCAGCCGTAGGAAGAGCTTCAGCTGGAGCATGCAGTCAAACTGGGAATATGTATCTGCTGGTAAGCAGACTTTGTTAGAGCTGTAACTCATGAATCTCCTTGTTAGAAACAAATTAGACTGACTTGACATCTGCTCCATTGATGTAGATGAATTCTTTATGCAGAATACTTACATTATGAACCAGGAGCTTATCCAGCCTTGTACTGTGTTTTCTTTTGGTGGGGATTTAGTAATGTTAGCAGACATAGGATAAGCACAGATAAGATGGAAAATATTAAGTGGCACCAGCTGCTCTAGATGCACAGGACAAAGCAGTAAGTATGGAGGTATTTTTTACCAAGGCTGATCTGTTATCCCTGCAAAATGCATTTGTTTGTTTTCTTTGGCAAGCCATTATGCACACTAAAATGTTTCTGAAAGCCCCAGTGAATCATGGCTTGTTGTCATCAGCAATAAAAATCCTGTTGACTGCCTATGAAGGAAGTATAGCTCCTGTTGTGGTTGGGACAGTGAAGACTATTAAGAGCTAAAATAATTTTGTTTTGCAAGGGTAATCTATGAGTACAGGTCTTTGAGAAGTCTTTCATTTTAATTTGAAACAAATTTTTTACTATCCCGTAAAGAAAACAAAAAGCATTTTTCTGAAGATAGATGTAATTGTGTAAGCATTAATTTTGGTATGATACTATTACAGCTTTCTTTTTTCTTCTATGAAAAATCATTTGATGTAATTAAGGAGCTATATTATATGAAAGTAGTATTTGTTTTATGAATCATACAAGAGTATCAGTTTAAAATAAACTTATTAACACCCATTTCCTTAAGCCCTTTTTTGTCATTTCCTTGTTTTCTTGGGAAAGCTTATGTAGTCCAGGTATCTTTCTAAAGTTATCTATCATGAGAAGATTTGAGTAATAACATAAACAATAAGAAAATAAATGTCCTAATAGATGCTGTTAAAGTGTAATTAATAGCCTTGCTCATCTAATTCTGGTGTTTTCATTGCCCATAGACTCAAGTTAGCCAATAGTCTCATTTTAGTAGTGCCGTAGTTGATAAGCTTATCTGCTGCTAACAGTAATTTAATGGACCTGTGTAATACACGCACACTGTACATTGTCAGTGTCTTTAAATGTGAAAACATTTCACGGCAAGTGCCAATTTGCAAAAACTTCAAAAAATAGTTGTTGTTACCTGCCAGGCTACATCTAAGTGTATTGCTGAATTACAGATTGTGAGTGTAGTGTATATGTACAGCTCCAGGTATTAAATGTGTTTGTATCTCTACAATGTTCAGGTTTAGGTAAGGCAGCCAAAGGAAACCATTTGAGACCAACCTTGCTGCAGATTTCCCCTTGTTTCCATGCAGGGCTGGTTCCAGCCATAGGCTGTTGCCTGTGGAGGGAGACTGAGTGTAGCAAAATGGTCATTTCTTCACCTTGTCCCACCAGTTCTCCTTAGATCTGTTCCCTCCTCTTCTTTCTTGCCTTCCCTTTTCAGAAGCACTACAGATGATAGAACTGTCCCCATATTGCTAGCTCTGTAAATCTTTGTGCAGCTTCTCAGTCTGGTTTTGTTCTACTCATACTGCCACCAGTTTGCTTTTAGCTGAATTAGGGCTAGCAAGTTTAAAGTGAGGTTGATATTTTCGTGTAAAATACAGGCATGCTTTGACTGAATTTGGGCCATCCCCTTGAGTTTAGCTTTGGGGCCAGGCTCTGTACTCTTGACTTTCTTTTCTATAAGAAAATAACTCTTTGGAACCTCAGATTGATTTTCTTTGGGTTGCTCACCGTGGTCTTTTTATGTGTAGTTGAACTGGGGAATTAATTCATATTCTCTTTCCATGAAAGTGGAAGTGTGATCATTAACTACTTCAAAATAAACCTGGCAATGATTTTTTTCACTTAGCATGAATTAAGTAGACCATGGTAGACATCTCTATAGTCAAAAAAAAAGTGCTCACTTTATAAAAAATTTATAGAAAATTAAATTTACTGTCAAAGTATTGCTTAAGGTGATAAATTTATAGCAGTGGTCTGCAGGTAAAGCTCACTGTGTGTCTGGTTATCTTTTGGGAAAGGTAGGATTTATTTGCTCTGCAGGTGGGAGAGGCAGGTACATGCCTTGTTTGGCAGCACCACAGGGCCCTCCACCTGTGCTGCTTGTCAGTGTGGGAACAGGAGGGGTTCTCCTGCGCGGTGAGTGAAGAGCTGCCCATGGCGGGATGGGGTGTGATGTGGCTCCATGCTGGAGGCAAAAGCCCAAGTCAGTATGAGGATCCAGCTTCTTTTATTCAACTTCCCAACACAGAGCATATGCATACTAGGAAAAAATGCAAAGTGACAGTTCTTGCTTAAACACAACTTCTGTTCTATATGCAAATTGTGCTTTAATGTTGATTTATCCTATCAGGGTCCATGAGACATTTCCACCAGCATCTGCCATAGGGCAGTGCAATTCACCTGACTAATGAAATAGTAGCTCCTACGTTTTGCTCTCACACATGAGGACCAGTCAGTTTGTAAACGTCAGGCTCTTGTTTGCCGGCAGGAATCAGTGATGAAATATAAATATAATCTCTTTGATTGTGTTTTAAACATTTGTAGAAGATCCAACTTGTAATTTATGTGAAAATTATCTTGTACTCAAAGAACAATGACTGAAAGTTGAGAAGTAGACACTGTGTTCTTTAGTCAGATTAAAAAAAATATATATATATTTAATCCCTGGTTTTAAATGCAATGCAACTTTAAGTGTGGAGCCCCTATGGCGCCTTTATAATACCACATAAAACTCATGGTATTTTGGCTCATAGCACTGATTTACACTTTACTGCTGGCAGTTAAACAGTTTACCGCTCTCACTATCTTTAATTGGTAGACTGATAAGACTGTACAAAACCAGTATTATTCTGCTTTGGGGTGGAGAAAGCAGTTTTGTAAGCTTATGAGGGGAGGAGTATTTCTGGTTCAGATAAACATTTCTTTGCTCTGCATAATGGGAGAGGACCTTTCACTTAATTACCACTGGAAACCGTAAATGCTTTAATTGACATTAAAAAGCCCAATACAGGCATTTTACAGTTTTCCTTTTGATCTTCCGTGTGGGTGCATATTGCACATGCAATTTGAAAAGAACAACTAGAAAGTTCTGATGTGGATGTGTGCTAGCATGTGAGAAGGGCTTATATGAGTGCAGAGTTTGGTGCAGCATCAAAGAAAGGGATACACCCATTTCACATGAATAAATTGAGCATATAATTAACACCTGGACTTTACAAAATACTTTTGAAACACAGTTAAATCTGCTGCTTTTCTGCAATTGACTAAGTGCTAGAAGTGAGAATATTGATCCCTGTTGAGTTTGATTTTGAATATATTTGACGTTAGATACTGACTGGATTCAAGCCCTTGAAACCCTTCAAATCATAAAGACTTAACCCTATCCTTTCACAACTGAAGTCAAAGGACTTTTAGAGCTGGTTCAAGTTCTTAATTACCTTCTCAAGAGACACAAACTGTATTTTTAGTGTATGAAGAAGCAATTCTAATTAATGCAATCTTTCCTTTTTGCCATAGCAATTTATCCAGAAACAAGCTCTCAAGTTTGTCCAAGAAGCCTTTTCGCCATCTGGGTTTGTCTGATCTGTAAGTTGTCATTTCTTGAAATATAAGTTCATTTTTGGTTGGAATGGAAGAATAACAGTTCGAAGTTTGTTCTCTTAAAGGTAGAAGTCCATCAGGAGTTAGGAGTGAAATTCTGGTCCAAAGAAAGCATCAGTACTGGACACTTAAATGCAGCGAAATTTTCATTCCAGGGCTTCAAGAAGGTTAGATATATATTTTAAAACAATGTAGAGGTCAAAATAGCCTCTTCCTTCAGCTTTAAGATATTTTATTATGTGATTACTTCACACAAAACTTCTGGTGTTTGTATTAAGTATTTGAACCTAGTGAAAATACAGTCTTTCGCAGATCGTATGGAGATTGTCTCTCATATTTTTATAGTGGCTACACAGCTTGTATGCTTGTGGCTGGCTGTTGAAGAGTATTTTTGTTTTCTCAAATTCTTGAGTTGCACTGTGCTTTATATAATCATTTAGCAATGAAAGCACTGGTAAACATCAATTTGTTGATTGTTTCAATATTAACATTTTTATTCTCTCTTATATACAATGATTTTCTTATTAACTTATGTTCCAAAATTTTGGTCATCCTGTGCATTCTCTGCTAATATGCAGAGAGCCTGCAGGAGTTCTGGGAGAGCTGGGGCTGCAGAGGAGAGGGAGGTTGCTCTCCTGGATCTCAGAGCAGAGTCAGAAGTTGTCCAAAGTGCCAGTCCAAGTAAGAAGCATCAGACGTGCTATCCTAGGCCTCTTCTGGTGAACTTCAGCATGTGAGAAGTGAAATGAGCAAATCTCAGTGCCACAAAAAGAGGTTATGCCCCTTAGGTATATTTTGTTGAGTATTAGGTTGGTATAATTATTTTCTTTATGGCCCAGGAAACACTGCTCACTGGAATTTTCTTTCATAACTTGACAGTCGTTGAGCTCTCTAACGAAGAGACTAGGTAGTTGCAACGCTCTCCCTTTGCTCCATGCCTTTTGTTGTTCTGTTGCTTCTGCATGAGGAAGCAGGGAAAAGGTAGTGGGAGTGAGCCAGACATGGGGAAAATTGATAGTGTGAACGTTAAACAGAGTAGTGTTTGAGATACGGAGGCAATGCATGTTGAGGTTCAAGTTGAAAGAAAAAGGGGATACGAAATTGAGGTAGGGTGTTGTGGGCTTGGGAAAGGAAGTGTAGGATTAGACAAACTGAAGTTACTCAAACAGATGTTGTGATGAAGTGAGATAAACAGGTGTGGGGGAAATGAGGGAAAGAAAGTGGAGGGATAAAAGCAGAGCCTGAAGGGAGGACAAGCGGTGATAAAATCAGTATAGTTGAACAATTCTTTTGATAAGTGGTTAATACATAGCTTGAAGATCAGAAACGGGAGAGAAGGAAGAGTGTTGATAGGTGAATCTGAGATATGAACTTTGCCATAAATAGCTTCTGAGGAACTTCCCCTAAATCTGACAAACAAGTATATTTGTCCTGTTGGTACTCTTGCAAATCAAAACATAAAGGGATGGGAAGTTTAGGATAAGGTGTAGTAGAGTATATTCAGCAGGTATTACAGAGAAGGAGATGCCACTTTGAAAGGTTTCTTCCAGAACAAATGAACTGCAGCTGTAAAATCAGAGCAAACAAGATAAAGACTTGGAATTTGCTTTTCATCGGTCAAATTTTTTTTTCACACAAGTGTCTGTAGAGGGTCATTATGCATCCAGCATCCTACCAATGATGTGCCTAACTCCCTAGACAGGTTTAGCACAAAGTAAAACAGTAGAAGAAGACTGCTCAGCCATTGGTCAAGTGAAATTTCTGTTTACCAGGAAGCTATAGGATGTAACAGAAGATGGAAGTCAGTCTCACTATTTTGAAAAAGCGTGTCATAGGCTTTGGCCCAAGGAATCATCATGTTCATACTATGTCTTGCACAAACAATTTTTATCCATGGTGTGGTGGTGCTAAAGTCCAGTGGATGACTTCTGTGAACAAAAATTGCTCCTTCAGACACGTTTATGGATCCCTGCAGTTGTTTATCCTCAAAGAACTTGAAGTGGCTTCTGGGGGAACAGGTTATGGGTCTGATAAGATGATTTTTTTCATGATTTGCACATTTCATGTCTTCAGGAGGCATTTATGAGCATAGATTCTGTAAGAAACTTGAGCTTCTGTACGTCAAAAATACCCATGAAACTTTGTTAAGAATGATTGTTCTCCTGGTAATGAAATGCCTTGAACAGACACCTGCTCACCCACTTTATTGGATCTCATATATTCCAGTAGAAGAAAATAATAACTGGTCACTATTTAGGTGGACATGTTTCTGTTCGTATTTAACTTGCATGTAATTGCATTACATTGTTGTGTAGTTTTATTAAGTTTTAAAACTAGAATTTGGTAAGTTTGCTAACCTGTGGTTTAAATTCCATGCAGTGTACTGTATCAATTTCTGTGTCAGGGCCATTTTTTCAGTTAGTATTTCTTCATGATATTGCCTGTGGTTTTACTGTGAGATTTTTCTAGAGTGTTGTAGCAGACAAGTTTTAAAGATTAGGTACAATCCTTTTTTGTTAGATTAAAATTTGTTAGAGTACGTGTATAATCCAAAACTGTTTGACTTCATAAAGAATTTACCACCCCACAGCAGTAAACTGTTTCTGAGATAACTGAGTGGTGACTCAGGTGTAGAAGAGAAGAATTCTAATCTTTTCTTGATTTCTGAAATAAAATGGAGCTTCTTGAGTGGCCATTCTCCATGTGCTGCTGATTTACACCGATGAATTGGAAATAGAAGCCAAGGTCCCTGTGTGAGCTCTCCTGCCAATGATATTCTGGGTCCTCAGTGCATGCAGGGCTTAATTCCCTACATGGAACTGTTAACAGCTTGGCACCTTATATTGCACTGAGTTTACCAAGATGCATGTTTATGCTTCTTAATGAAAGGCTTCAACCTGCCTTCCTTAACCTTCCTAACTAAAGGATTCAAGTTGTATTTTCACCCAGCTGAATGCTTGGAGCCCCTTGCCCCTCATTTTTTTTCCATGCGTGACATATTCTGCCTTCTAAATTGGTGTTTTTTCCTGTAGGATATTGGTGGACAATCCATTCAAGTGTTCCTGTGAAATCATGTGGATCAAGAAATTTCACGAGACCAAGTTTTCCACCGAAACTCAGGACTTATATTGCATAGATGACAACAATAAGAGGACAGCCTTGCTGGATATGAAGGTCCCGAACTGCGGTAATATTCTTTTAACATAAAACTACTGCTAAATTTTTGTGAGCCAGGAAAAACCAACATGCTTTTTTACAAGGTACTTCTCAGGATAACAACAATGCTCTAAGTTTTCAGTGGAGATATTAACCACTCAGTGGTCTTTTCCCCACATGGAATAATTCTGGGAACTTCATAGAATCATAGAATCACAGAATATGCTGAGTTGGAAGAGACCCATCAGGATCATGGAGTCCAATTCCTGGCCCTGCAGAGGACACCCCAAGAGTAACAGCATGTGCTCAAGAGCATTGTCCAAATGCCTGTTGAACTCCAACAGGGTTGATGCTGGGGGACCAGTTCCATGGGGAGCCTGTTCCAGTGCCCAACCACCCTCCTGATATTCAGCCTGAACTCCCCCAACTCCTCTTCATACAATTTTCTTGAGCCCTGTCGTTGGTAACAGTGAGTGTGAAGAGATCAGTGCCTGCCCCTCCTCTTCCCCTCGTGAGGAAGGTGAAGACCCCAGTGAGGTCTCCTATCAGTCTCCTCCAGGCTAAAGAAACCAAGTGACCTCAGTCACTCCTCATATGGCTTCCCTTCAAGGGCCTTCACCTGTTCATGTAAAGCTGTTCGTTCTTCTCTTGATTCTTTAAGAATATACCATTATTCAAGTTCAGGGAAACAGAGTACTGACTATGGATAGCACACAAGTATTACACAGAACACATGTGCCTTTGTTGAACTAAATATTAGTGTTTCCAAGCTCAATAGACATTCATAGCTCAATTTTACCTCCTTGATTTTTTTTCAGGTATTTATGGTTAATGGAGTCTTTATTTTCCTTCAAAAATTCTAGTACTAGGACCATAGGAAGAAAATCCAGAACTCATGGTACTTGAGACAAATTAGCAATAGCTCTGTTCTTCATGCAAATAAAACTCTACTGAGTTCACTTTAAAGGCAACAAAAGCGTTGTGTTAAGCTTAGGTCTGTGGCATATTGTAGTATATTGTTTTCAGATACATGGATCTAGAAGAAATGGAAAAATTATATAACAATAAGGCAATCTCCTTACCTTTTTTGTATACTGTTTTGCTGCCTACATATTGTCCTGGAACAGCTGGGGAAAGGTTTCACTCACTAGCTGGAGATTTTTCCTCCTCTGTGTATGAGGAGTAGAGATGGGGTGTTTCTAACATGATGTCACATCTGCTGGACTCTGGAAGCAGAGTGGGAAGCTGGGGTCCCCAGTAGCAGGCACTCAGGAAGGAAGGAGAGCAAGGGGATCCTCATGGAGGGTTGATTTGGATAGGAAAAGCTATAAGCCAATGTGAACAGTAGGAGAAATTATACCTTTTCTCCTTCCGTCTTTGCCCATTGAGTGCCCTTTTCTCCACTGCTGGTGTGGAGGGTGTGGCATCCTCTGATAGCAGCTGCCAGCAAAGAACAGCTGTGGTGGGGACCACTGCAGGCCCAGCAAGTGCAGCATTTAGTGTCAATAATAGTGTTTTGTGGCCACATATTGTGGCCACTGTTGGGCTTGTGTCCATCTTCTTTCTTGTTCCAGGCATAGTGGTAGAAATGGTGCAATCAAAAAAAACCCCACCTGTTCAGGGAGTCGTGTGAGCTGCAGAGCTGGACTTGTATGCTCCAGGATCAGATTTATGTGACATGGGAGATAAAATACCTAGCTGAGCTAAATGGACCCAATCTTCTGCTCCAGCTGGATGGACTAGGAGGTAGATTAATGTGCTGGGCGTAGAGAGGTCGGCCATTGGACTGAGATCAATAATTGCAAAAGAGAAACTCCAGCACATTTTGTAACATTCTTGGCTGGCACATCTAGAAGCTACCAGGTAGCTAGGATTTTCCTCTGAAAACTTTTGATGTTTAATACCCAGAATTAAACCTGTGAGAGATTAGTTCTTTCTCCTGATTTCTTAACCATCTGCAGCCAAAACAGGCTTGTCTCTGGGCCCTGAATGCTGTGTAGGTGCATGTGTGTGTACACATGCGTGCATCCTGTGGGTATATCTTGATTAAAATACGTGTCATGACAAGGGAAGGTGGTACTTCCAACTAGAGGAGGAAAAGGAGGAGGGAAGGTGAGTATATGCAACGTTTAGACTGGAATTTGCAGTATGTGTAATTTGCATATGGAAAACATGCATTGTATTGACAATCTGAGTAGATGCCAGCACATGCCTACAAATAATTTATGTTAGTGCACAGGGTCCAAATATCCCCAAATATTACACCATTTTTCTTCCCCTTTTTTTCCCCCCCTTTTCTTTTAGCAGCTATTTCCTCTTAATTTGCCTTTTTCAAAATAAACCAATGCAGGATATAGATTTTTAATAAGGGTGACAACACATCTTTTTCGTAGACATAGAGAATCCCAGGTGAAGAGGAATGACAGTATTGGTGGGCTGTGTTCTGGAAGTTACCTGAAAAATCCAGTGCATGGGTCTTGATTTCAGTACCTTTGCAGATATTTTTCTGTATTTAAAAGGACAAGGCTTAGTTTCAAACCAAAACCACTAATGAAGCTGGTTTATTTCATTTCCAGAATGTTCTGAGAGGCTAATAGGTAGAACTGAAATAGAAGAGGAATTCAGCTTTTGACATACTGTTTTTTTTTTCCTGTGAATTATGTGACATTTCCTAGCTCCCTTTGATGTAAAGAGAAATTTTTGGGCGTATAGGCTTCTGCATTTTTTTAATAAAACAGTTTCTCTGCTTTTCTGATTTTCTCTGCTAATGAAATGCTTTCATTTCATCTCCTTGTTGAATTTGTTTTTTCTTTTTTTTTCATTTATAAACTAAGCAAACGTGCAGTCTTCCTTGTGTTCAGATGTTACTAATTACCTCACAGTATTATAGTAATAGGCATATATGTGATAGTATGTGATAAATGTTTTGGTAATAGGATGTCTTTCTGCTGTGTGCTGTACATAAATCCCTTGCTGGGAAGTAGCTAGAGGCCATTGTGGTTTCTTAATCATAGGGCTTTGGTTTGTAGGTAATTGATGAGAAAATTAGCAAATTTCTGTGGTACTTTGCTAACTGTTTGTATGGTGGAAGTGTTCAATAATGTGCTGATTAAAGATTGATTGCAATTTAGATGTCATCAGCTTTCTGATGTATTTTCTTGAGGTTTAAAGTCAGATATGCTCACGATCTAGGCAATATTAGAAGTGTCAATCAATAATTATTTTTCCAACTGCATTTGAAATCTATGTAGATATGATGAAAATTGTCAGATTCTTCTAAGTTTTAGGTTCACGTGTAATTACTATGTCAAAGGTTTTCAAGTTGCATCTACCACAGTAGTAGAGCCTTTTGCATATAGAAATGTGTACAGTTTTGGAATTTTCACAGCATTTGCCAATTGTCCGTACAGCATGGACAGCACCACCACCTGGGACATCTTCTTTTGTTTTCATGTGATAAATAGCATTAGAAAATCAGTAAAGAGAGCTGTATGAGTAAACACTTTATTCTTATTAATGCTTCTAAGCTCTGGTGGCTATTATCACCAGTGTCTTAAGTCCTTGGAAGCGAGGCATGTTCTGTGCCTTGGGTAAGGTCACTCAAAAGATGGTCAATCTGCAGATCTCCTGAGTGCCAAGGAGGCAAGACCACGTCCTTGGGACTGATTGTTTATGTGTTGCTTGCACCCTCTTGCACCCATATTCACTTACTGAGCCGTTACCATTGATTTCAGTGATACTGAAAGAAGTCTTTTTATCTTGTGGTGTTTTGGGAAAACGTGTGGCTTCTGCAGCTGTCTCTACAGTCCTATGCAGATTTTGTGTTGCTTCACTTCTCAGTCTGGTAATGGCATTTTGCCTTATCTGGCCAATTTGGACTTGTATATGCAGACATGGTGCTTAATCTGTCTTTCAATTTTGCTTACTGTGCCAGCTTTGGATTCGTTTTTATCATAAATTGTTTCTTTAGGTGCCTTCTTTCTTGTCACTGGTCACATATGCTAGCTACAATCTACTGAGCAATGTCGCAGATCAGTTCCCTTTGCTAATTTGCTTTCCACATCACTAAGGTATGTCCAGGCTGGCTGGCTGGCTGTCTGTTTACATCTGCAGCCGGTCAGCAGAGCTGTTGTCTGGTCTAAGGACTATGGTATTTAATGAATGCTCACATTCTTTGCCTGTCTCATCTCTTGCACACAAAGCACTGTGGTGTTGCTCTTAGTGCTGCTACTTGTGTATGACTGACAAAATTTTAGAAGTTGTAATGTAGAATTTCAAGCTGAAGTAACAGCTTGCCCAATTCTTGCTTGTTGGGGAAACCCATGATTTTTAACAGGCAATTGCTTAGATGACTGAAAATGGACTGGAACTGGGTCTAGCTTAATTTAAGTCTGTTTCTGGTGATTTTTTTTTTTTTGTGCTAGAGGTAAATAAGTAAATGGTAATACCAGACGGGAGGCAGGTGGTTATAAATCCTAAGGAGGTAAAAAGGCAAACTGAAGGATTGACACATTTGTTTCTTTGAATTTACAAAAAAGATTTGTAGTATTACTGAATCAGTAATATAAGCATTAGATCTTAGGCAATCACAATACAATGCAGTCTAAAACGACAAGCAAAGGCATAATCCAGTGGGTGTTGACATTTTTTTCCACTATCAGCCAGATTTCACAACTAAGACTATTAGAAGAATAATATTACAGGCAGAATTAAGTGAGTTTAAAAAAAGCCTTAAATGTTCTCAGTGTTTACCTTTCAGAATATTCATGGATTCTCTAGCTGTGTTGTTTATTTTGGCACAAGGACTAGATGTGGTGCATGATGTGTAGTGGCAAACTGTTCTTATTTTCTCTGTAAGAGTTTTAGTTCTTATCTGCAATCATGGGCTATGTGAAAAACTTCATTTTTTGCGAGACTTTGACAGTAGCGGGGTTTCACTGTTGCTCTCGAGTTAGATTTTTCCAAACTTAATTAAAAGAATTTTCTGGCTTTTAAGTGGAAATAACCAATAATTTATGGACTTTGAAAAGGCATCAGGAGTCTCATTTTCAAAGACATGTACATAACTTCCTTCTGAACATGCAACATTTATCTATTCATCAATCAATCATCAGCTTTCATACAAATGTTTAGACATGACCATCTACATAAATCAGGGAATGTGAATGACGATAGTTGAGCTGGATGTGGCATATGTGAATGTCTCATATTAAAAAAACCCCTGATTTTTGTTTGATAATTCTGATTCAAGTTCTGCTTTAATTTCAGTGAAGGCGATTTGTAATACAAAGTAGGTTAGAAATAGATGGAGGTAAAGCATTATCCAAAGGAAAGAAGTGTGTCTGGATCACTCAAGTATTGTCTCTGAAGTCATCACATTGTGCGGGTTTACAGAGGTACTCTCTGTGCTTGACTTGACACATCTGTGTAAATGTGGAGTACTGATCTGCTAAGGAGAACAGCTCTTTTACTCTTTTCTGGTGGTATTCTTACTTTGCTCCGTCTAGGTGAAGGCTGATGGCTAGATAACTCTGTCCTGAAGTCTAAAGAAAGTGCTGGTTTCTTTGAAAGGGGAAACCTTTCTTCAAGGCATCCCTTCGGTAATATACTTGGCATATGGTACACTTGGTACCAAAAGTGAAACCCATCATTTTACTTTTTTATGTTGTTCTCTGAAAATGTTCCTGTTTTAGGATCACATGTTTATTATGTTGATACATTAGACAGGACAGCATTACTTTGAGTGTTTTCTGGACACACATGGAATTCTGCAGATAACGAAACAGGAATCGCAGCTGTGTTACATACACTTAGTGAATAAGAAGCCATTTGTTAGAGGTTTGCAAAAGCTAGTTTGGGCCTCATTAACTTACACTGAAAAGGCTGTTTAGCTCTCAGTTCATCTGTTAAGCTTGTGGCTGATGTATTCAGCCCAACGGCACTACCTGTCTTTGGTTTTCTTTTGAAAGCCATTGTGGATCAACTGAAGCTTAAATGCCGGGTTAGAACAATTTCTCCAGATGTAATTTAATTTCCTTAGCCATTCAGAGAATATGATTGGATACTTTCATGATACTGCTAGCAAGGGAATTGTTGATAAGGTTGATAGCCTCTATAAAAACACATAATCTCAAAATTCTTGCAGACAAAGTGTTTATATTATTACTGGGGGCCAGACCAGGTGCTGCAAGATCCTATTTTATTCAGCACATTCCTATTAGAATCCAGATTATGCCTAGGGGTCTTGAAAGAAAGGTCCTGGGCAAAAGTTATGGAGCTAATGTAAATCTTGGAAATGTAAGCCGTTCGTCTGGTTTGAAATATCAGCAGCAACCTTCAGAGCTTCTGTGCAGGTTGACTGCAGAGGACAGCTTGGTGTCCAAATGAATTTGTGCAGGTGCTCATCTGTTGGTGGATTTTGGCTGCACTGCATTCATGATGGTATTTGAAGCCCTGGATGGGGTGACAGTTCTGTGGAGATGACGCTTGTTGCTGTGGTTGTGAAGATGAGTTAGCAAGTCTTGTGGTCTTTGCTGTGGCATGTACTGGCTCTAAGTAATGAAGTTTGCTTCTAGTGATAATTTTAGTTAAGTATGGAGTGGTGGAGTGTTCAAAGGCAAAGTAAGAGTGTATTTGATCTGGGAAAGCGTACTTTAAATTAGAAAAATAATGAAGATGGGGATCTTTGGGCTCCAGAAGGTAAATTAAAGATCAAATTTGTTTAAATGTTCCTTTTTTCTGTCAATTCTGTATATTATTTGCCTAACATATTTTCTTAATCTTCGTTGAATATGTTTGTGCTTGCCATCTTGTTACGACTACTCTGAGATTTCTGCAGTTTTCTATGTATTGAGCATTTTGATTCTGTGGTTGTGATACAACAGGAAATGGAAACAATTGATTATGTTTTCTTAATTCATGCTTTGCATGTAAACTTTTGGGGTATCCTTTTATAGTCCTTTTAAGATGCAGCCAGCCTGCTTTTTGACCCTCTCATTCTGCAGACTTCAGTGGAAACATGCCCACTTCCCCAGTGGCTGAAATCTGGCTCAGAGCTTGTTGGCTGCAGGCTTTTTTAAGTGAAACACAAGAGATGAATCACATGTCCAACAGTTCTTATCTTTATAGCTAGAATTACTAGAAAGTTTCTTCCTGTTTTTTTTTTAAACCCTTGAGAGCCCATAGGAAAAGACCTCTGGAATTTGTAAACATTACTGTCTTTTCAAACAAGGCACAATTTCAATAGAATGCTACAAGAAAAGTCTGTTTTCTGTACATTGATACAACCTGTTGTGAGCCAGTAAGACCTCTGCAATTTGCAGATCCATGTGACAGTTCATAACAAATTGCATTGTCCACCACCCTGTTTTCAGGCTCCAGACAGTGTGAGTAGTGGTTGTCACCAGGCTGTACTGTAGTGATGTGTAATTAGTTGTATGTTTTCTCCCTAGAGTGAAAAAGCCAAAGCAGGAGAACCAAGAACCCTAGACTGTATTGGAACCTTGTGTGAGGAAAGTAGACTGATTTGAACCACTGTACCCTAAGAACTGCAGTGGATATTTTATAGATCAGTGGTTCTGGTAATCTGCCTTGAATGGTTCGGTTTGATAGATGGTTGCTGCCTCAGTATTAAGTTAATCATTCTGTGTCTGATATATTTATTAAAAAGATGCTTAAGGATTTCAGGTAAGGATTAAAATTACCTGGTTAAAAATCAGATGCAGAAAAAATTGTCATTTTTTCTTGGTAGCTACTTGTTCTTATCACACAGCAAGTTGACCTCCAAAAGCATGCCAAGCAAAAAAGGAGATGTCATGGGTCACATTGAAAACTGTTTAGTGACACTCTGTCAATGTCTAGACTCCTGGGAGTTTGTTGAGAGGCTGATGAAAATCAGGGACTTAGTGTGCAAAGGATGGCATAAATGAATGCAATATTGAATTTACAGTATTCTCTCAAGTACTAATTCTTTCATCATGTAATTTCTTAGGTATTAGTGAGGCTAATTGACCATATTGGGAGAATTTTTGAAGGTTTTTGAGCTACTGAACAAATCCCAGAAGCGAACAGGTGAAAGTTGAAGCAGAAAAAGTGAATCTGGTATTAACTTTGTAAAAGTTTTTGTAACTGCAGATAGTGAAACACTACCTTTAGTGTAATGATGGATTTGCTGCTTCTGGCTTAAGACTGCCTTCTTTTAAAAGTTCGTTTAGTATACTGGCTAAAGTATTCTTGGTGCTAAGAGTTGAGTTACAGACTAGAGTTTTTATTTCTCTATTAGATCATATCCTTCAGCTTCCAGTGACGGTCTGGCTCTAGGAAGGCCAGTTTAAATTTTCTGTAGGAAGTAATAAGTAGCGGCATGAAGACTTGGAAAGCCCTCTAGGAATTTAGGCACATTAATTTTCTTAATTTCCATTGACAGTTCTGTAGCCAAATGTAGTAGTAACCTTTGAAAATGGCATCCAAGTGTTGGTTTTGTGGTTGCCAAAGTCCCAGCTGTGCACAGGGAAGATGTGAGTCATTCACTAGTGATGCTTGACAGTTTCACTGTTGGATGGCTTTGGGCCAGCCTTTTGCACTAATGATGGTCTGTGAAGGTAAATACCCCCCCACAAACCCTACTTAAAGGCGTGTTTGTTTCTCGTAAAGCATGAGATGATATTTCGAGAGACTCAGCTGGCATAAATGAGTTCCTCCTGCTTGTCTCTAGTTCTGTCTAGTTGTGCTGGGATGAGGGAAGTGACTGCTTCTTCTAATCCAGAGCTGCCGATTCCTGGGAATAAAGTGTAATGTAATCACCTTGAATATGAGAAAATACGTTCTGTATGCAGTGCAAGCACATAGCTGTTATATACCAGTGCATAATAAAACACATGGATTTTAGTGTATGCTTTCATCTCTTGAACTGTGTTACTCTATACATTACAATTTAAAGTTCTCAGTAGCAGATTGGGTCCTCCCATTTTTGTCAAGATTGAAAAGCTTTGAATAGATTAATGTAAAGAAAGGGGAATTGAAAAACAAAACAAGGTGGTCTTAAAAAGATCATTCAGAAATTCTCTTTACTCTGTTCCACCAAAACAGGAGAGTACTCAATAAATGTGAATGTCAGTGAGAAATTCCAGAATTGGTAAAAGGGAGTGGCTCTTGTATACAGCCTGTAAAACTCGTTGCTGCAGAAGGTTAAGGCCAAGAATATAGCAAACTTGAAAAATCAATAGGATACTAGCACGGTTATTGCTGATATCCAGAGTTATAATAATTAAATCTATCAAAGTTTGGAACAGAGATTGTGTTTCAAGCTTGGGGCGTGGAGTAATCTGTCTGACAGATATCAAGATGAAACTTGTGGAAAGATGATGTCACGTCTACCTTGTATGGCCCTTAATGCTACAGTCTAATCTTACTATGCTGGTAGTACACAAAAGTATTTGAGTATGCTATCTGATTGTTTGTATCAACTGCCGTTTACAAAGTCCTTTAAAATGTACATTCCTATCAACAAAAGTGATAACCATCTAAAACACTGTATTTAACCAAATTAACTCAGGAGTAAAGGCAGCATGGTTGGATATCTCTGTAGTGGTATGAGAGTCAAAGTGCTACTGGCCAGTATAAATGGTCTCACACTACACTGAACATGCAAACTGAACATGTGTGTATGTTAAGGTACATTGTGGTTTTTTTTAAATAGAGTTATTTTTCAGTACAGGTTTTGCTGCTTAGTGTCATGGCTTCGCTGGTAAAGGCAATGTATCACATGTCTAGATGAGGCCTTATGTGACTGTCTTGCTTTTCCCAAATAGAGCCACATCTCAACTAGTGTGGATTCTGCTGTGGAGCAGTCTGGGTGCCACTGGAAATAAAAGCAAAATTAGCTTGCAGTTAAAGCACACTATCTCAATGTATCTAACCAGAAGAAATGACTCCCAAGACAATTCTTGTGTTTTCCACCCATCTTGTGAAAAAGGAAGGGAAAAAGAGTAAAAGAAAACAAATACAAAAATGCGATTTCTAATCTATTCTATTTCTAATTCTAACTCCGTTCCATTCCATTCCATTCCATTCCATTCCATTCCATTCCATTCCATTCCATTTGTACTTTTTTAGATGCAGGGGCCTTGCAGCTGGTTTTTAGTGTACAGAATAATAAGCACTATTATTTTGTAGCCTTCTGGCAGGATACAGCATGATGTAGCTGTTTCCGTTAGAGATGTAACACCAACATGACATGTGCAGACTTCTGCAAGTAAGCAGAACTGGATCTAGTTCTGGGTGTGAACCAGAGCCAGTACCAGAGGAATTAAACTTCTGTTGCTTATCCTGTAAATAAGCACATTGAAGGAAGAAGTTGTCTCAAAACTTAACAGCTATTAAAGGAGAGCTCTTAGGGACCAAAGTTGTTTTTAATTTTGCTTGCATGAGAGGGTTCACATGAAATGATGTGTTAGTAGGAGCTGTGCCAGTTTGCACAGTGAAATGATAATCTATCATGTAGACCTTGTCCCAAGTGCTAGGGTCAAGAAGAGTGGGGAAATTTATTCTCTTTGCATGTTCAGGTCTGGCAAGAGTAATTGGAACAGTATTCAGAGATGTCGTGGAAGTGTAACTTTATAAAGCAAATTATCTCATTACTTCTCTCCTTGTTCCCTAACTAGCATAATTAATATCCAAATGTTCCCTAAGATTAGTTTTATTTCCTGCTCAGCTAGTTGACAGACACTGGTGAGATTTGAATTCACAGCAGGCTAGAGCAGATGGCTACCTTCGCTAACAGATTACTGCATCAAGGCATACAAACTCTCCAGCTCTGTCTCAATAAACTTCAACACATGATTTATAAAGTGAACATAATAGAAAAAATCCATGATGCCTATAATGGGAATCATATTACTGCACTACTTAAAACACCGTGAGAATTGCCCGAGCAGTTATTGTATACTTGTGCTAATCTTCAAATGTTATTAGGCAAGAAAGCATTGTCTGGAAAATTATTTATCTTCTTTTCCGTATTGCTTCCTCTCAGTTATTTTTTTATTGAACTAATTAAAGGGAGGTTTCCAATACATCTAGCTTCTGTTGAGACTCCAGCAAACATATGAATATGTTCACAGTGATTTGATAGTTATTTATTTGTTTTGAATGTTTTACATAAAGAAAAAATGTCTCTGCTAAACTTCTATACCAGCAAGTTCATGATGAAACTGCTGTACTCTCAACTAAAAAGCAAAACCAAAGAGAGCTGTTGTTTCAGGAAAAGAAAATTCATTGCAAGATCATGCATAAATGTCCTGCACAGCAGATAAACTTGACTATTTGAGATGATAAATTACAAGTAAAATTTGCCTGGAACAATTGATTTGAAATGACTCATAAAGGAGACCAAGGCTCTTTACAGAGTGTACCAGCTTCAAATGATGACATAGTATCTTTTAAGAAAGATGTTATTTATAGAATGGTGCATAATTATTTGATACATAAATAAATATGAAATGTGAGTTCCTCTGTGCCTGAAATCTACTGATACTGCTAGTATTATTTTGGAGAGGGTGAGTGTATAATTCCTTGTGTTTTTGTAAACACTCAGCATAAATTTAGTCTCTGGGAAGCTCCCATTGCTTCGGGTGCCTTAGAATGAGGCACAGAGTGTTTTATAGTTCTGTAAGATGGAGGGGGAGTCCTGATCCTTGTAAGACCTGGTCTTGTTTCCTGACGAGTGCTACCATCTCACGGCTTTCTTGAGGGCAATAGAAAAGTCAGCTGAGGTGCCTTGAGTAGAACTCTGTGCAATTGGTAACCCTTTCTTCTGTCCTTTCTGTTCTCTAGTTCAATCTGTTAAGAGCTCTGTTTCCCTCACTTTGAGCTTGAGATGTAGGTTTTTCCTTGCTTTCTGAGGTGTGTCTCTGTATGAGAGGGAGGGCTGCAGTCTTGTGGGATACTGGGAGCTAGTGGGATTTTCCTGTTAGTGTTGTGGAGAACAGTGGAAATACCACAACGTCAGTGGAACATAGAGGTTGCTTTGCAGCTGTTATAAAGAGACAGATACAATTTACAGTTTTAAAGAGTAAAGAAGAGGTTTTTTTCATTTTGAAGTTAAAAACTGAGGTTAGGATAATTTCTGTTTGTGCACCTGACATACGTTCCTATATAATTAACTAGTTAATGTATTTCCACATGCGGTAATGTTTTCTTAGGATGTGAAGCAGAGGAGATGCAGGAAATACATTGCAGCTGAAGATCGTAGTTGTATATTTCCAAAGATGCTGTTTGTACTACCTGACTGAATGGTACTGACTACAGTGAATATTTGATGTAGTGCTTGCATTTATATGGCTTGCTTAGAGTTGCATGGCGTCTTGTTCTGTCAAATACATATACATGTTGGGTTATTGTGTTGTTGTTTCTATCACAGACTTGCCCTCAGCAAACTTAAGCAATTACAATATCACGGTGGTGGAAGGAAAGAGCATCACATTGTACTGTGATACGACTGGCGGGCCACCCCCAAATGTGTCCTGGGTGGTAACTAATCTTGTTTCAAACCATGAGGTAAGTTTTATATTCAGATGCATGACAATTCAGGTGATACCTGCTGCAGGATGGAAGGAAGTTTCATGGCCAGCTCTAGTTAACTTTCTATTAAAAGATGAAGTAGAAAATTAGTGTTGGGATTACATTTATCTTCCAGTTACTTTCAATCCAGGATGACTGTGGCAGTGCTTTTGGGGAATGGCAGACATTCGTTTCTGAAGACTCTCATTTGCACCCTGGTTTTTTGGATGTTCACTCGTAAACGAGAGCAATGTAAATTTGTGGAAGTAATGTGAATTGGGATACTGAAACACAAGGACTTTCTTATTATCACTGATACCTGCCTACAGAGAATAAATCCAATGTATACTGATTGTGAAAAAAACTTTGTGTCAGTAATTTTATTTTCATTTCAAAATTTGGTGTGTTGGAATTTGGTTGTAAATATTTTGTGGCTTGTTTAATTTTTCTTCAACACACTTAGCAGCAACAGGAAGCCTTGAAATTGAAGATTTTGCTTAAAAGACTGTCAGGTTGGTTTTGGTTTGATTTGGTGTTTTTTAATGACGTATGAATATTGTTCCTCATTGAAATCATCTAGGTGGGGAAATTTTGTTTGCTGGGCTCTTTATATTTTTTGTCCCTATTGTAGACTGTGTGCTGCTTAAGTCCTTTCTGATGGAAACATTGAAAAAAGGAGGGATATATAAGGAGATCTTCAACATGTAGCTGCTGACCTTATAAATTGCTATTATTTCATAGTAGGAAAAACCCATGTTTATTACTATTTTATGGCATTTGCTTTACTGCATTCATGGTGGTGCACACTGCCTAAAGTTTCTTGGTCTGTACAAGGTGTGGGATGTGTACTTCCAAAACTCTTCCTTCAGGAAGAGACAGGACCTCTTGGGTCTCATACTTTTTATATTTTCTTTCCAAAGTTCATTGTATCCGGCTTGTATAGAGTTTAACTAGTCTGCCTTTCATTCCAGCTTTCATAAGTAAGAGCTCTGCAGAGCACTAGTTGTATTTTTAAAATTTTCTCTGATCTGTAAAACTCCCCAAAGGCATCAAGGCATCAGTCATCATCGAGAACAAGAAATTAAAACAGTTTGCGGAACCTCTGCCAAGTTACGCCCTTTTTTAAAACTTTTTTGTAATTTTAATTCTAGGAGCCAAAACAAATGTGGGATACTGTTCAAAAAGTGAGATCATCTAATTTTTTTAACCCTCCTATCTTTGAAATGCCATGGTCAGTTTGCTTCAAGGTTTCCATGAGTATTCTGTCCTGGCATAACTACATCGTTCTGTTTTAGAGGGGCTTATAATACAGGCTGGCCACAACCTTAGCCATGGAGCACAGTAGTCTTTTCAGTAGCAGAGGAGCATGAGCCTTTTAGACCTTATTTGCTATTCACAACTATCCTTTACTGTGAGCGTTGCTTTTGGTTTCTTTTCTTTTACTTCCATATCTCAGTTTCTGCCTTCATCTTCTTCATCTTACTTTTCCCTGTTTGCTCTCTCCTGTCTTGAAAGAGGGACATTAGCAAAGGTTAAAACTAGACTCTACTTCTGCAGAGCTAACCTTTATGTTCTAAGTTTCTGTGTTGATGGATAGTTTGACTGATGTTGTTTAGACTTCACTTGCTCTAGATTTCAGCCCTGAGCCTGTGTTTGAGCCCCTCTGCTTTCAGTCCAGCTTTGAGCAGTGCTCACCTCTGAGAACTGTGAAATAGGGAAATGTGCAAAGGGATGTTTGCTTTTCCACCTGCCTCCCCTCTTGTCACACTGAGATAGAAGGGACATTGAACTCAAGTGGAGTTATGGTGTCATCTCAAGACTCAAAATTCTGGTTGCCCAGGACTGTATGGAGGAGTGTTCCCGCATGTTCCTGTTGACTGCCACGTGAAGTTGCTGCGGTTTTACTATTAGAGTGGCTTGTTTGTTTGTATTGTCTGTAGCCCTGACATGAATGTGTACATTATGAAAAGTACCCCAAAAGTAGTTTTTAAAAATTATCGTAATTATTATTTATTTTTGGAGTGTGTTTTGGTTCCTTTCCAGTTTAACAAAATAGTCTAGCTCTTTATGAAAAATTCAAGTATGGAAATAATAATTATTTGGAGATCATATGAAGGGCCTGATTTATGAACATAAGAGTAACAATTGGCTTTGCTAGTGCTTTTTGTGTGGGGGGTGGTAATTCAGCCATATTTGCTTAATCTGTGTGACATAGCTGCATATTCAGTATGTTATTTAAGGCTGTAGATAGACACTGAGCTTTTTAAGAATCATAAGAATCATGATTTTTAGGAATCATCATTCTTACCTTAATTAGCCTGTTCTTAAACTCATAAAACAATACTTAGGCAATAGCTTAAGTTATGCAATTTCTTGTGGAAGGTTTCTTCAGAAAAGAAAGCTTTCAAGAGAAATTTGGTTAAGAAGGAGATAGAAAACCTGTCAAGATACAGTAGGGTTCAGAAGGCAGCAGTGGAAGAGATGTCAAGCATAAATTTAAAGGAAAAAGAGAAAAGGATGAGTAAAGCAAGGATTGAACAGAATATATGCAGGAGGGAAAAGTTAAAGGAGAACAGACAGAGACAGACCATGGAAATCAGTCATGAAGTGAGAGAGAGGGATGAGCAAGGGTGTGTGGTTAGAGGAATAAACCATTTGTGTAGAGGGGATAAGTGTTAAAAAAAAAGGCGTAGACTGAAAGTGACAGGGCAGGAATATGATTAAGTGCAATGTTTGTAGCAGGATTTCAAAGCTTTGAATCCACTGCCACTAACTGTTACAATTGGTTCTGTACGTGTTTTATGTCTGTTTGGATAAGACACTAAAATAAGGGTTTGATTAATTGTGGACAGATACAGCTAAAAGGAAGGGAAAATGAAAAATGCCGTTCAGCTGTGGCCAGTAATTCCCTCCCTCTCCTTTGTTCTTAATGCTGTGGTTGACGCATACATGTTTTTCTGATCATTTGTAGAGTGACACGAATAAGAACCCTGCTTCTCTCACCATCAAGAATGTTTCATCAATGGACAGTGGACTGTCAATTTCTTGTGTAGCAGAGAACATTGTGGGAGAGGACCAAGTCTCTGCTGAGCTTACGGTATTCTGTACGTATGCAGGCCTCCATATAGACCCTGAGGCGAAACTGCAGTGGCAGGAACTGCTTTGGGTATTTTTTGGACATTAAGGCTGTTGAAATAAAAACCCTTAAGGCATGTGAACTATCTGCTGCAGTTAATGCTAGGAGTATTCCAGTCAGCAGTTATTGCATTCATCTTTTTCAGCTCTGTATTTCTGACTGCTTTGTCTTCCAGTTAAAACAATCTGTAAGTAAGGGTTTGAAACCCTGAATACTGAATGACACTGTCAGTGTGGGAAGGTTTGTAATGGTGTATATGTGCATACACACTGTCTTAGGAATTGCAAGGTGTGAATGCATCAAAAGGGTAGTAGAATTATACGAGACTACACATGTTTAAGTTCTTACTACCTAAAACAACAACTGCTTTGTTCAATGTTTGTATGGCCAGATGTAAATTAATTTGTCATAGCTTTGAATAGTATATTTATTTCTCAGGGCCAATGAAGGGAGAAGGGGCATATAGTGTAGAGGCACTGGTTTCTTAGATCTAAACTCCAGGCTGAATTCATTTTACATGAACTATACAGCATGTTTTCACAAGCTGCAACCCTCTGTTTAATTGAAGATGGGAATGGAACACTTGGTAGATGGCAAACTTTGCTCAGCATGTGCTTATGACAGAGTAAACTAGAGAGATCGCTGTAGATGTAGGTTTGTAGGTTGAAATTGGATATGTAATAACTATGGGAACGAATGTATACTAGAAATGTTTGAACAGTGTAAATGAGATTCTGAGCTTGGCACTGTTATGAGTGATAAAAGGGAGTATAACTAGAAGAAATTGGATGTAGTTAAGAATAAATTTAAAGGAAAATAATGGGCAAGGTGTTGGAATAGTCTCTTGAGGGAAACAGAAGAGATCTGTAAACTTAAGGAATTCAGCAGGTTTGAGCAAGAATGAGAATATGTATAGTAGAGAATTATTTTTCCCTGACAGAAGAATCTAGAGAATTAAGGAATCAGTTCTGTCTTTGATTCTGTTAAAAAATAATCTGTAAACTTGGATTCCTAGCTGAGTGTCTTTCCAGTACTACTTGCTTTTGGCCAACTTTTAAATATTTTCAATACTATTGTCTTCCTTCAGCACTCTTGTGCACCGTTTTTTCGGCAAAGTAAAGCTAAAATGTCTCTCTCCTTCTTCTAAGTGATCCAGTCACTGAAGTTCCCACACCTTACATGGTTTAAGTGATTTAACATGTTTTCAGTCTTTGAAACTAGTCTGTTTTGTTTCTTTCTAAAGAGCGGCTTCAGTTCAGTTCAGTATAGTACTCTAGGCAGAGCAGGTAGGTTCCTGTGTGAGTATCCTTCAAATGGGTACCATTCCATCTAGTAACATACTTTTGTACCGACAAATGAAAAATACTTCCATGATAACTTGGGAGGGGGGGAGGGAAGGGAGGGAGGATGTGTTCAGAATATTCTGATGTTCTTCACTCTTTTTTCCAATATAGTTGCACCAAATATCACGTTTATTGAATCTCCGACCCCGGACCACCACTGGTGTATTCCATTCACTGTGAAAGGGAACCCTAAGCCCACATTGCAGTGGTTCTATGAAGGAGCTGTGCTGAATGAGTCTGAATACATCTGTACTAAAATACACGTTATCAATCAAAGTGAATACCATGGCTGCCTTCAACTGGACAATCCTACACACCTGAATAATGGTGCTTATACCTTACTGGCAAAGAATGATTATGGAGAGGATGAAAAACGGGTTGATGCTCATTTCATGTCAGTGCCTGGAGATGGTGAGTGTAGTTTTTTTTTTTAATGTTAGCAATTGCAAATTGATGAAAGTGGTGAAATAGTGGTTTTGGCCAGCTTAACTATTTCGGAGGAAGCTTCTTATAGGATTTCTTTTTCTCTGAATGAATGTCTTCAGTATTACTTGTAAAATAATGTTTTTCTTGAGCATTTTCTTCTCATCTGTTGCTTCTCAGGGGAGGCCATGCCAGTGCTCTGTAAATCTTCCCTTTGAGTAACCATCCTCCCTGCCAGCCAAGGCTAATGAAAAGTTGCTGTTTCTAAAGTTTTCCCAAGCCTCAGTTCTTATCCTGAAAAGCACTGAGTGCCAATTCAGCAACTCTGTAACTTGCTGCACTGCATATGAATTGAACTAGGCAGTGTATTCAAAGTGAGTTCTTGATAATATGTTGTTTATAGGACACCAGAGGGAACTGGGGAGAAAAAAAGTAACCCGGGGCAGGATGGGCAAGGTCTCAGGTCTTAACGGGCATTTTGATGTCCAATTGCCATTTGTCTAGGTGGAGGCTGGGCACCTACATCACTAGGAGTATCAGTGTTCAAGATGGTTGTACCTTCAGCTGCTCTAAAAATTCCCTCTCGCCCTTTATAAATACTGTGTGGGCAGGCTCAAGGTGGACTAGCTCACTGAATTGCAGGGACTGCTGTAAGTTATTGATGTTCACTGTGGTTTGATCTTTTCCCACATCTTCAAAACCATACATGAAGTGGCTGTAGTAACAGTCACTGTACATGTAAGCATAGTGGAGTATGTGGAAGAAAACTCTGAGTGGACCTTGCACGTTTGGAGTAGAAAGATAAGTTGTGGTTTTGTGCAGATAATTGCACAGTCATACCTCAATATATGAGATTGTATGTATCATTGGATTTTTGACCATGTGATATAAATAGTTGCCTTCTTTTTTTTGAACAGCAGTGTGCTGTTATGTTATCTGATGGGAAGAAAAAAGTGGTGAATATTTAAATTCTCTTCCTACATCTCAGGCTACAGACCATAAAAATATGGTCAGTATTTCATTTTTTTCCCTTTCAGCTCAGTTTGCTGTAGGGAGAGAGACAGTAGGTCTTTTGCTTTCCCATCATTAGGAGAAGATGAAGAGCTGATAAAACTGGGCTTTATTTACTCCTGCTGTGCTTCCTGCTTCTCTCCTACTTTTTCTCTGGAGTTCTTCCTTGAAGAGACTCGTTACAGAAACATGCCATGGTTTCAACTACTGGTGTCCCCTAATACTGCGTTATAACTGTTCAGCAAAACAGTTCATCTCATGGATGTTCTGTTTACAGTGGAAGTTCTCTTACACCCTGAGTATTTATTATGAACCCATCTTAATTTTCTAACAGAGTATCAGCTACCTCTAATACATTAGGTGATAGTATCTTTTTTTTGTCTTTGATCCAAATCCCCTTTCCTGTCGTGTTTTTCCTTTATGCTTCTGTCCACAGTAAATAGATCTGTAGCTATCCTCTAAATTAGAAAGAAAACATGGTTTATTTGTTCCATCCCTTTTATATTCCCTATGGAATGTAAGTCTACCAATATAAACTGTACTGTGTCCTTTAAGCATTTCCCAATATCTGTGGTGGAGTAAGCTTCACAAAAAGAGTATAGAGGAAATGGGACTATGTCGAGACAGGATGTAACTGCATTAGTTCATGCACAGTGGATGGCACCAAACCAGTCTTAAAAATTAACAACAGGGGAAATGGCTTATCTACTTAGCCTCCTCAATATTGTTTTTAGTTTTCTCCTGCGAGAATCATGGCATTGAGCTTTAGAAAACATCACAACATTGTTGTCTCCTCCACTGAAGCTCACATAAAAGCAAGTGCATCATATTACAGTTTTTGTTCTATACTATTGCTATTTAAAGCACTGTCAGGCTTTTTCAAATCCTTAAAAGGCTTGTCAGTGCTGCCGTTATTGTGCAGTCTCTTCTTTTGGTCCACATATTGTACACTGAAGCATAAAGATTAAGGCCCACACCCTGGTATTATGTTCGTTTTCATGTCTTCATGGCTGAATTAAATGCCAGTCCTGATGTTTCATGGGGTGGGGTACACTCACTGAGCTTTAAACTGATTCTGTGCTTATTGCATCACTTGGGCAAATGCTCTGAAGATAAAAAAACCCCAAAAATTTAAAAAATCCCCTCACCCATAATCCATATGTCTACCCAAAGTAAATGCATGTAAGTCTGAAGCATGTTCTACATCAACAGTGCCATACTCCACTTTCAGAGTTGGGTCAAACATGATGAAGACGTGATTTGTGCTAAGACACTCACAACTTTCAGCATGCTTCTTGAAGAACTTTTTTTCACTACTTTTAGGATGCAGGCGTGAAACAGAGGAAACCATAGACCACAGTGGGATTTTGATTGTGTTGATGATACTCAAGTTAATGCTGTAAATTATTAATTTGTTTTAAATGTGAAGATCTGGAAGAATAAATTTCATGTTTTGCTAGCTGAATTTTTAACTATCTTTAGTCTGCTAATGTTCTTGGTTTCCAATTCCTGCTGAGAGTGATTTGATTATTTGAGACTAACTGCAGTGAACAGTAAGCAAGAAATGGTCATGGTTTATTTTGGAGGCTGTTCTTACAGTTGATCCAAAATGGCTAATAATACGGGAGAGATTTTTACCAATAATAGATATTTTTAATTAAACTTATTCATCTACTAACTCTCTACAGTAAAATTCAGCTGAAGGAATCCAAGTCACATATACCTTGTCAAAGTAAAAGAATATGCTAAATACACCTTAGAAGTAACATGTTCCTTGTGCAGCATGTGTTTTTTGCATAAGTATGTTTTATTGGATTGAGTCTTTTGCTGCTGCTTTTTTTTGAAAATGTCAAATTTATGAAGAAAGAAGGAAACAATCCAAGTGTAGTTGATGTAGTTTGTAAAGATGAGTGAATAGGGTATGTCTTTTGATGGCTCATTTACTCAACAACCTCTTCTAATGGGGACCAAAACAATGGTGCCATTCTGTACTTGGCCTTGAAGATGATTGTGTGTAAATGTGCAAAATGACTGTGGTGAAATCTAATTTTAAAATAACTTCAACTGATGATTAAGTAGGTATGTTTTTCTGTGCTAAATAGAAAAAGTAATACTAAACAGAAATTTGGGGGTTGTCCACCATCTTGATTTTTGTAGCTTTATTTGAAGTGTTTAGGTATATAAAAGGTATTTGAATGGAGTTAATGACTTCTTATTTTATATGTCTCGGAGGAGTTAGAGTTATACTAACCTTCTTAGTTTATTCCAATTCCAGTGAATAGAAACAAAAATGTTGACATTTAACTCAGAAATAAAGGACTGGGAGATTTTTTGTTGGTTGAGGTTTTCTTTCCACTTCAGGTTACAGAAGGTGAGTTAGAAATACTGTCTTTCAGGTGCTGGACGTTCTACACTTGGAAAACTGAATCCATGAACTTTTGTGGACAAAAATGTGTGGTCAGGTTACTTGAGGATAGACAGTCAGGCTTTCTTCACTGGTTATTTATTTCTGCTGATTGACATGACAGTTCTCATGGGGTCTATTGACATGTATGCCCGGTTACTGGAGTATCTTCAAGTGCATTTAAAAATCAGCCTAATTATCTGCTGCCATTCTACAAATAGGTTGCAACTGGTGTTTTCCACACAGGTTCCCGTGCTGCTAACGGTAGTGTTCTGCTCTTACTTCACTGTGAATGACATTATGCCAGTGTAATGCCACTGCTATGGATTTACTGTATAGTAGTAGAAAGAGAATTGTATTTCTTGAAGTTGAATTATCCTTTAGAGTTTTTAATTACTTGTTAATTTTATTTCCAAACCTGCAAAAAGAGAGAGAAAAAATATGGAAGAGATAACTATAAGCCTACTACAAAAGCTGTACTAGAAGTACATTATAGATCAGAATGAACAGGTGTGTTCAAATACAACACAATTATCTTTCCAAGCATCAATAGTCTAGCAGTTCACTAATTTCTGTGGGTGTTCTGTGCATTTTACTCACATATGTGCTAAGCCTTACATACGTGCAGTAATTAGAAAAAGCTGCAAACAGGAACTAGTAAAATTTAGCGAAGTGTAGACTAGACAGGTATCCGTTTGCTAGTGTGAAGTCTGGTTTCTGAGATATCTGACTCTTGGTAAGAGTTCTGTCTGTGTATCAGCTGTGCAGCGGGCTTCTTGGAAGCATCCTTTTACAGAGTGAATCAAATGGTGCTGCTTAGGTAATTTCTACGTGTGGCCCTTAACTTGCCAGCTCACAGCTTAAAATGGTTTGTTGTTAGCACAGTGATAAAATAACATAATTTTTTTTATCAGGTAAAAATCAGTGATTGTTAGAGCTCTGTGAAATCTGCTTCCACTTGAATTCAGGGAAAATTTTACCATTGACTTTTCAACAGGAATCGTTATTGTTGCACTTATTCCAGATATATAGATACAGATATAGATATAGATAGATATAGATATAGATGTTAATAGTGGAAAGCAGGATTTTGCCCATTTGTGAAATAATGCATGCCCTTGCCAGAGATAGTGTCCTGTGCACACGTGAAGCAAAATATTAACCTTTGGGATAACTGTGAGATGGGTGTAAATGTAATTAATAAACTGCAGTTATTGATGTTGGTGTGCATTTATGTAGGTACTTACGATTGCTATGGCAAATAAAGTCAACTCTTAAAACAACTGAAGAAATTTTTATCCTTCCAGCATTTGCAATTTATTTACAAATCTTTTCTTTCCTTCTTTCTTTTTCTCTTTCCCATGTACAGGTAGTGGCCCAATTTTGGATCCAGACGTTTATGGTATATATTTGATTTTCTTTTTCTTTTCTTTTAATATTAGAAGTGAAGGAACTGAAACATTAAAAGTTCAAATGTTAGGCTCAGTTAAATTGAAATGTCACATAGAATAACACAATTCTAAAAGGTACTTTGTTGTTTTGGTTCTCCTGCCTTATATTTAACATATGTGATGACAATATGATGTTTTACCTACTATGCTGCTTTTGATTCACATTAGGAGAAGCATAAATCCACTGCTACAAATGGGTGCAGTTGATCCTGTAGGATGACAGCTGTGTGGTGTAGTTCACAGCCATGAGATTTTGTGAACCTTTTGGAGGCATTTCTTGGAGGAAAAAGAGTTTGTGATTTCTCGTTATACAACTTAATTTATTTTTTCAGGGATGATTCCATACTTGTTTTGCCTCCAAAAATATACCCCTAAATCCCACTTAGAAATGAAGTTGGCACAAGTAAGTTTTCCTGTAGGCAATTTATTTTGCTCTGTCCGCTCATTTGTACCTTCCCTTAATCTCTCTTGCATAAGCAGACCATCAATTCAGTGGTAGCTGAGTGTGTGCCAGGAGATTTTGATGGCACAGTGTTTGCATTAGTTTTTTAGTTAGGCAGAATGTACCGAGTGAAAGCCAGCGTGCACTGAAATAGAAGCTGCAGAATGAAAAGCAACTCTCTGTTTTTAAAGAAATATTTCTGATATACTTCTGGTGAGTAGAAAAGTTCATCTTAACCAACATACCCAAACAGCTTGAAGCTGGATCCTGTTTGGAGTACTTTTTATTTGGATGAAATGGCCCATGACTCAAGTTACCTAAAGCCAATCTAAATGTTATTGCTTTGATTCCATTCCACATCATTAAACTTTAGCAAATGTGCAATTGAAGCATCAATTTGACTTCAAATGCTTAGAAACTCCAAAGGATAGCTTCCCCTCCCTCTCTTTCCAAAGTCTTTTTTTTTGGAGGAAGAGAAGGAGGGAGGGTTGGGGATGGAAAAGTGATGGTTTGCGCAGTTCCTTCATGTATTGTATTATATAAGCTGTGTGCATGAAGATTTTGACTCTGAGCTGTTTATCAAGGTCGTGATGCCTGTGTTTGGCTTTAGCCATGTGAGTGCTGTGCTTCGACTGACTTGGGTGGGTTTCTGCTGACGTATGTGCTTCGAGTTGCTAGCAGATCACAGCCTGCAAGACCTAGTCCTGGTGAACGCAGCCTTCCTCTTTATTCCTGGCTGTTCTTTCTGCTGTTTAAAACTGCTGCCCTTGTGATGTGAGGTGATTTCCAAATGTTTCTGTTAAGTATTTTGAACATACAACAGAAATCAGAAGATCTGGTGAGGTCACATCAGGCTGCATCACGTTGAGTTTGCCGAGGGGAGCCCTGCACTGCCTGTTGCAAGCGTGGAGCAGTCGCCTGTGCCTCTAGCTCACCTCTGCGGCACCTCTTGGAAAAAGCAAAGAGGGAATGCTGTCCTAACACCATCTGGGAAGTAACTGAGAGAAATAAAGTGACTCACGTGGATCTGAGCAGGAAATTGAGTGCAAAGTCAGCTCCTTTGGCTCTGAGTTCATATTTTCATGCCATGATGCCTCTTCTAATGTGACTGTGAGCATGAGAGAGACAACCTGCCCCATATCTGCCAAACCCCAGAATGACTGTGCAGAGTGACCCCCCTGGTGCTGATGTGACTGTGCTGTTGTGTCTATCCCAGCCGCTATGCACCTTGTTTGTGAAGTGGCTGTAAAATACTGACCAGAATCAGCTGCAATTCACCTCAGCTGTTATTAGTCGCTGGTGGCTGCATGAGGTACAGAGCACCAGAGAACCTGGCCCTAAAGCAATATGAGCCTTATCTAGCATGAGTCAAAAGGCGTGACCCTGTCTGTAAGAGTGCTCAGTGTCTATGTCAAGATTTCATAGTGAAATGAACAGGAATTTGTTTAACTCAAATTGTCCGGTTTGGGCTGGATAGCTGTCGTCTGTATTTTCCTTGCCTGATTCACCCATTTCAAGGGGCTTTGAAGATCTGGCAATACCTCAAATGCAAATGTTTCACAGTTAGACAGCAAGCAATGTCAGCACACCACCAGTATACGAATGTAGCCTACCTTAGATCTTGTCCATTTTAATATAGAAGTGCGTTCAGAGGGTTCACAGACCAGACCTGTGGTTCTCATTAGACCTCCAGGGTGTGATTTCCAGTAGCTTAGAACAGGCCTGAGCATAAACAGAACTACAAATAGCATCAGCTATTTACTGGAGAAATTGGGAGCAAAAAATTTCCTTCTTCAAAGTTCATTTTACAGAGTCAGAGCAGCAAAGACTCTTAAGTATTTGTTTTATATTTTAGTCTTCTAAAACTATGTATAATATATGGCTGGCCAAAACCATCTTTGTGAAAATTTTCCCAGCTAATTGTAAAGGAAGCCGAAATCTTTTAGGCTGAAGCACTTGTTATAAAGCAGGCTTCGCCTGCAAATAACGAAGTAGAAGTCTCTTCCTCTGCTCTGGCAAAGGATGTACTCATGGCGACAGATGGTCAGAACAGAACCTTGTCCGAAAGTCCAGGCTGCTTGTGCAGGTGAGCCATTCAGGCAGGGATTGTTCTACCTGGATGAGCAAGGAATGCTGTTCATTCTTCTCTTGCTGCTGCTCTAACCTTTCTGCATGGTAAACTACACACACGGAGATGCACTGCAGAGCTGGAGAATTCAAATGGTAAAAAATCAGGAAATTAAATTTTTTTCTCTTGAAAGCTCTGTATATTTGATATGTATTTTGTCTTGAAAGAGTCCTGTCCTTTGGCATGCATAGTTTAGAGCCAAAATAGACTATGTGAGTTGTTTAGACATCCTGACTGTGATGACTGTGGCACTGGTGCCAGAGGTAGCTGACAGCTTCCTGTACCAAAAAAAAATCCTTGCGTGCCTGAAGATCAAAAGCCCAGTGCAGCTTCTTGCTGGGACTGCCAGCTCTCCAAACTGGCCTTGGGAGCTAAAGGAGAATACTGCTGAGGCGCAAGCCTCCCTGTGCTTGCTCAGCTGGAGCTCCATGCTCAGAAATGCTTCTGCCACTGTATTTAGAAAGAGATTTTTCAAATTCAGATTTAAGATTTCATCTGCAGGCTTACAGCACTGATTTAATCAAAACATGTAAAGAAATACCAATTTACTTGCAAACTTAAATTATGACGCTGGACATGTATTTTATAATAGGTGCAGTTATTGCCCTTTGCTTCTCTCACCTGCATACATTATAGTCATGAAATTAAAATGTTATGTGTGTTTCCAGATGTAATAAAAAAACAAATGCATTTTAAAATTTTATCTTAATGCATGTTTCTCTTAACTTCATATATATAACTATTCAATTTTTTTTCTCTCATTTGAATAATT
The DNA here is from genome assembly GCA_013399195.1 of Dicrurus megarhynchus. Taxonomy (NCBI): domain Eukaryota; kingdom Metazoa; phylum Chordata; class Aves; order Passeriformes; family Dicruridae; genus Dicrurus; species Dicrurus megarhynchus. Next base: position 136,203 of record VXAD01013602.1, on the reverse strand, counting down.
TTGTCAGGAAGTCATGGACTGTAAATATCTGGGTTTTATTTTGAAATTCTTATAAATAATTGAGCCATGATCATTCTTTGTCTGCAGTACTTCTGATTTTGCCCCTGCAGCCCTGTCAGTGGAATTATTTTGATAAATCAATCAAATTTCTTCATACCGTCTCAGGCACTTTGATTTTTAAAGGTGTTAAAGCAATGCTAAACTGTAACCTCTGTGCATATAACATGGGTTTTTAAAATTATTTATTAAACAAATGAAAACAGCTATTTCACATTTGATATTAGTAAAATAGCTTGAAACCCATCTGCCAAGTTTTTCTCAGCAAAACGAAAGTGCTCAAGCTAATTTCTAAGACTGTCCTCTATTTGACTGAATACAAGGCTGGTGAAGTTCAGTGTAGAGGGCAGTCTTTCATTTTTAATGGGAAGTCAGAAGCACATAAAAATAGCTCTATAGGTGGAGTACTCATTTAACTCTAGTGTTTCCAGTAGAGATACACATTATGCTGTAGATTGCTTCTCTTTTCATGTTTGTCAGTCACAGCACGTTTGTTCAATTACATGCCACAGTGATTCTCCCGAAAACATTCCAGCTTCATTAGCAATTATGAGTTGTGTCCAAAGAGCTCAAATTCCCAAAGTTGATAGTGGCATTACCATCTTACAGAGCAGAAATAATATAGAAAACCATTTCCCTGTCGAAGTTATGAGGTTATTAAAGCAACCTTTTTTTTTTTTCTTAAGAGTATGAAACCACACCTAATGATCTTGGAGATGCCACTAATAACAGTAATCAAATCACTTCAACGGATGTTTCCAACAAAGAGAATGAAGATAGCATCACTGTAAGTATATGCATTGTTTCCTGGTCTGTGATCTTTGTGGACTTTTTGGCTATACAGCTTACAAAACTGCAGACACTGTAATAAGACTCTGTCCTATCAGAAAGCTATAGCTATTACTGTGTTGTGATCAAAACTCGGGAAAAAAAAAAGCATGAAAAAGAAAATTAGTGCACCCCACTCTTGTCCTTCCCCCATTTTTTAGTGAATCACTTTTCAGTTCAAGTAAAACCACTGTTTTGTGTTTTGCTTTTCTGAACTACTTAACTGTCATTTCTTTAGCCTAAGACTTTGCATCTAATTTTTAGTCAAGGAGAGCAAATCTTCATTTACCAAACAAAGACATCCAAGGTAATTTGAAGATTGTTGGTTGAATACCCATCCTGGAGTTGCCTCCACGTTGGAGAGGTGATGTGCTGCAATGAATTTTCAAAATGCAATTATATGTATTTAAGACATTATTTCATCTACGTTTTTTGATTAAATGGCTTGTGACAGATTTTAGTACAGGTGGCTGAACTGATGGGCCTCCTCCTTTGGTGTGTTGTCTCTCTTGCTCTCCTGAACTGAAATACTGGAAACTGATAGTGGGTTACCAGCCTGGTTGGCATGGCAGCCTCTCTCCATCAGGGACTCTGTAAAGCAGCAAGCAGCGGGGAGTGTGCATTCATGAGCCAGAGAGCAGACTGTGAGCTGGGACAATGTGCTAAAAACTGGGAGGATCCAAGACAGTCTTGTCTCATCTGATAACAGAGTCATTGAATGCCGAGGTGGTAAAGGTGGGACCTGTGGAAGTCCTCTGGTCCAAGTTCCCCTGATTAAAGCAGGGCCAGTATGGTTCCTTATGGTTGTGTCCTCTCTGGTTTTGTCATTTCCAGTGATGGAACCTTCACAGCCACTCCAGGTAATTTATACAAGTATTCAACCATCCCCACGTTAAATTCTTTTTTCCCATGTGCTTTTCTTATGTGTTTTCTTGTAACATGCCACTCTGCTGGAGGGGAAAAGGGTGATGTAGACTCCCTCCCACCTGCCTTGAATGTGTAGGATGTTGCGAAAGTTCTCGTAAGTGTCTGAATCTCTGTTCTCTACAGAATAGAAGAAACCTCAACAAGTGTCTGTTTTCTGTGCTCTTTGACCTGAGTACAAATGTTTCCCAGTTGAAATTAATCTCTTTTTGTAACTGGATTAATTCTGGATGTCTTTGATGACACAAGAACAAAACAAACTGGTCTATTTGTGTCCTCTTTTTTTTTTAGGTGTACGTTGTGGTGGGAATTGCAGCACTGGTGTGCACTGGCTTAGTAATAACCCTCATTATTCTGAAGTTTGGAAGACACTCTAAGTTTGGGATGAAAGGTAAGCAGGGTTGGTTTTACACCTTCCAGAATTGTTGTGGGTTGTATGAGCTGAGACTGTAGACTGCTGAACTGGGAGCAGTCAAAAAAGCTACATTAAATGCCACCACATTTAATATTTTGTTTATTCATCAGGTAAGTAAGGGCAGAGATGGATGTAGGCAGAGTGTAGAATCAAACACTTTTGGGTCAAACACTTCTACTTCTTTTTTCTTCTTAGAATAAATACCATTTCTCTGCCGTCTGGTGCAAAGCCTCCTGAGACACTTCCTGGAGTAAAATATTTCTCAAGTCAGTGTAGGTAGGAAGAAAATAGGAAATTAAATTTGTTCTGTTGCAAGTTTGATTATAGCAGTTTAATTAGAATCTATGCTGTGTGTAAGAGGTGCTTTAGACAATACTACAATGTCGCATTAAGGTGAATGAAGGGGAGGCAATGACAAGAGCCCAAGGTGCATTTGCAGTGGATCCTATCATATGTCAAATGAAAGCACCAGCTTTCTGACAGGTGCATTTTCGTGTGCTTCTTGGGAAGTAGCATCTGGAGAGAGTCACAAGTACTCTTGTCCCTGTGGAAGGAAGAAAGCTCAGCCCTTCATTTATTCATTTATTTATTTTACAGCCAGATGGAGGTACGTATGACACAGAGGTACCTGCAAAAACTCCATTACCATATTCTTTTACTGGTATCATCAGTCTGTGTCTGATGATGTGGGTGAAATTGTATTAAAAAAAGAAAAAGAGAAATAAAAAAAAAAGAAATTAAAAAACCCACTTGCTGTCTTGTTGAGAGATCTAGAAGATGCTTTGCTGTGTGCTAAGGGAGATGAGCGTTTGTTCTTAAGATATGTAGAGAAGGGCCCATGGAGAACACGGTAAGTAATCTTTTGGTAGACTCCTGTTAATCTCATGTCCCTCTTCTCAAATGTGCTTATGACACAGTCCCACCTTAATGGATGTTTTGGTAATGCTTACATGATCTTGATAAGTGCTCTTTCCAGAGATATCTGCTCTATATTTTGTGTTCTTGTATTCTGTTTAGAGTAGATTTCCTGGAACAAATGGGATTTGAGCAGAACAGAAATGTAGTCGGTGCAGATCAACTGCTGGGACGGTAATCTTGTCTCTCACCTCCTTCTGATACAACAGAGTCTCTGCTGTTTGGGGTAGCATTAGAAAAGAACAGTCATTGTGGAATATCCTGAATAGCAACATGAAGTCAGCAGGATAGAGCTGCAGAGTTTTGGCAGAAGGCTAGTCTGTGACTGAACAACAGTTCAGCGTAAATTTTATTTGTGTTCGAGGCTTTCTGAATTGCTTTTAGAGAGCTGAAGTAGGTGGAAGCTGATTGAGAGAAACAGTGAGAATTGTTGGATGTTTGCTCTTTAAAGCTGAATACTTGTTAGGTTTTTCAAAATATGCATTGAATATTTCAACACAACATTACTGAAGAAACTAGGAAATAAACCCTACCCTGATGGTGAATGCAGAAAGTTCTATTTTGTGTTGTAATGTTAAGTCACCTTTCAGGAAGCTATTTGTTTTTCAGTATCTTCAGATACAGCTCTTCTCACAAAAATGGTGCTCTTCCCTAATCAGTAAGTTTGACCTGAGTAGTTGTTCGTTGCAAAATTGTCCATCTAGATCATATTTTAGTAAGAATATAATTTCATGGAAATGACTGTATGAAATTACAAAAAGGCAGCAACCTCAAATATGTTGTTTATTTTGTTTTCAATGGAGAAATGTAGTCCAAAGTCCCAGAAACACTCTTTCCCTTTATCATTATCGGTATTACTGAATTTATATTAAAACAATATTTAAAGACTTGAGATTAGATATATATGGATACATAATACCCAGACTAATAAGAAAATATTGCCTGCTCTGAAAAACCTGCAGTGTAAGTATATGTTGAGAATTCAAATATGAAAATAAACAACCTGGTGTATTTGAACATGAGGAAAATAAGGTGAATGTGATGAGAAGGTGTTTTTTTCAGTCATTATTGATCAATACATTTAAATGTGTATCTTGGAATTTGTGAATAAAAGGGTCAAGTCAGCCACCCGAGAACTGTTTGAGACATCTGCAATTTAATTCAGTCACAGCAAAATTAATCCCAACTTCGCATACAGATAATGTGCTATAGTGGTCATTTAATAAACAGTCTCAGTAGGGAAATGGGAAGAACCTAAATATCCAGATTTCCATGGAAAATATTTATAAAACAAGATTGAAAAAACCTCTCCAAAATTGATGCATTCATGAGAAGTAACTTCCTGAGTTACATCAGGCAGAAATACACAAGAGGCTATGCTTCTTTTTTCTGTTACCTTCTGAGAACACAACCTCAGACACCCTGTCATTAAATGTCTACCCACCCTTCTTCAGCAAGCAGTTTGGGAAAAAACCAAAGTAGTCAGTAATTGGAGCAGTCAAACTGGCACCGATGGTATTTTTCATGTAACGATGTGTACGGAAAAATGTTCCACTGAAAATCAGAAAAAGAAATGTGTGTATAGGCTAACAGCACTGTGTGTCCCATAGGAAATATCTTTATGTAAGGGATGACATTTTCATCTCATTTGGGTTCCGACCAGGCATCTGCAGCTTTGTAGACATTGTTTTATGCCTCCTGCTTTTAAATGCCAGTTTATCTCATATTTTACATGGGCATCGTCTGCCCACGTCTTAGACTTGTGTCTTTGCTGAGTTCTTCTGTACTTAAAGAGCTTGAGCATGGTTGGAGTGTGGGACTGACAGTGACCGAGTCCCCAGAAAGAGACCTGGGGTAGGCAGTTGTGGCTGAGCTCAGGCTGTGTCAGAGCTGCCCATACCTGGAAGCACTACACGTGCTGAGGCTGCCACAGAGCTCACCCTGATGTCTTCTTTGCAGTACTGTATGGAGCAGAGAAGTGTCCAGTCTATGTGTTACAGAGCACCAGGTCCTCTGGGAACTCCCAGTTCTTTGGCAGTACTGATCAATATCATATGGAGGTCTGTTGAAGGGTTGTATAAAAATAAATTACCCCTATTTTTTTACTTTTCTCTATTAATTTGGTATATCTAAGGTAAGAGAATAACTTGGGAGATGTTAATTTTACTCAGTTGTCTTTCCAAACTGTAGTAATAGAGTGCTTTTAGAGGTGAGGAGGACAAGCAAAGCACTTGGAAACATTTTGTTTGGTATGTTCTGTATTCTGATTGAAGTTGGATTGTACTGTATGAAACAGTTGTTTTAATTCTTGCCTTAATTCTTTTTACTCTGTCTTTAAGAGCTAGAGGAGATAGCAGTTTCTGATGATTGACTTTGGGAACAGTATTAATACAGAACAGATCTGTGGTCTGTGCTAGGAGAGTCTTAAAATAGAATTAGTACAAAAAACTCCTGTGTTGTGCTAGACTTCCAGACTTCCATAGCAAAATTCATCAGATTAATTGGTGAAAAATAATTCTCTATTTTGCTGCTTGTGTACATTTTAAACACCTTCTTATACAGGGCCTGTGACAACAGCTTTGTATGAAAAGCTGCTTTTGGTTGCTTGAATCCGGAGGTGAGGTTTTTAGACCCTTGCCAGATGCTGTAGCATAAATGGTGAAAGCTTCAGTTAATTTCATAAATGCATTTGTTAAGACTTGTGGGTTGCTCTTACGAAACACCTTGGCTTGCTTTCTTGCTTGCTTGCTGTGGGATGTGAAAGTGCTTATGGTGGGAATTCACTGCAGGCTGCCAAGACAGCTCTTACCGTTTTGTGTTTATTTCTGACTCCGTCTAACCAGCTTATGAAACTGAAAAATAACAAGGGAACTGGAGTAGAGAGGACAAGGGAGCGTTTGTGAGCTCCCCGAGAGGATTTGTGGAAGAGTAATTCTAGTCCTGTTTTATTCTGCTTTGCCTGTTGAATAATGATGGAAGTAACCAAATGGTTTGCAGCATAACCAGCCCAATACACAGTTTGCAGGTGTTAATCATGCCACTAAGGATGAAGGGAAGTATGAAGAAAACTGATGGAGGATAAATTAGTGGATAAACTTCAAAATAGCGTTGTTCAGTTAAAGGGATGAAACCATTTTTGTTTATATCAGCTGTTTCTATTCAACAAGACAGTATCCTTACTACTCCTTGCTTCCTAGGGAATCTGGAGGTGGATAGTCGTGGACAAGAGTATTATCACACCAGCTTTACTGATAGAGATAAATGGAATTTGTGTAGGTTTTATTAAAATCAGAAGGAAAAGAGAAGCCACTCTTACCCAAAGCAGTGTCTTCTAAGTTAACAAATAGAATCTGACAGAAGTAGAGGGAAACATGTGTGTGCTTGATCCATATGGGGTGAGAGGGATTTTTTTTAATATTTGTATGAAGTTTCTGTCAGTGCTTTGAGCTGTGTGCAGTAGTGAAAAAATGAGGGAACAAACGGTCTGAAATTCCCATTGTATTTGGGCAATGCCAGCTATCTTCTGATGTCTGTGGGCTTGGGTGTCATGCTTTGAAAGGTGCTTCTCCTTCCTGAAGCACTCTCTGAACTACCTCCTGTGTCTAAATACATGTCCTGACTATGAATTCTTCACCCCGTTCAAAGCCTTGCAAGTCTGTGCAGCTCAGGGTACAGAAATTTACCTTTCCATGATCAGGTAATGAGATTGTGTGGTTGATTTAAGAAAGAAAACAGTGTCTCTTTTAAGACGACCACCCCAAAATACTAACTTTCCTTGAAGCTCAAGCTAGCTGCTTGTCAACTTTTTTGAGTCTAAGTTTAAAACTTAGACTGTCAATGAGGGTGCTGTTCTCTTTCATCAAATTGATTAAAAGTTAGGAACATACCCATGGATTTTGCCTACAAAAGTCAAAACAATGTATTTTCTCCTGCTTCCTGATAGCTTTTTCTCCCAAGTGATTTCTGTAACATATGTGTTGTACCATGAATGTCCTTGAAAACTTTTTAAATAAAAGCGTTGGTTATTCCAACAGAAGCACAGTGATAGTTCAGGAATACTTTTTCTTCTCAGTGTGTCACAGTTCACTATACTGTATTTGCTTGTAATCTCTTGTAACTTCTTGAGCTTTGGTCCAGAAGACAGTACAGGGGAAGGCAGCTTGGAAGTCATTTCAGTTGCAGCATATTTCTCAGTTTTCTTACCATATTTCAGTTTGGGTAAGAAACGCTGTACAAAAGCATAGTAAGAGTCTCCTTACAAAGCAGAATTGTCATTCTGATACAATGACGTAACATAATGACCGGCTTTAACCCTCATTTACCCAAACAGTCATATTTACATGACTTTAAATACAGTCCAGGTGAAAGTAGAGAGCCTTACCATTCTGCCTGGGACTTTTGCATACTCCTTTGGGTGTAACTTTAGGACTGTCAGGAAAGACCTTTTGTGTCTTACTTGTCTGTAAGCATATAGCAAATGGTCATTGGTTTTTCTGCTTTAGTACATTTTCCTTGAATTCACCTTATTATTGGAGAGGGCCTGATTGCAAGAGACTTAAAAAACCCCTCTGCTTCATTCACACTGGTGATTGAAGAATTAGGATTTTGGAGTGTTTAGATGACTGTGAGTGGTTTGAAGTACTGATGTGGGAAAAGGGAGAGCTGTTATGTTTATTATTAACTCATACATCACATGTCTTGCTTAAGCAATTGGGTTATTGCTTATAGAGTAGGAGAAAAGTGAAATGCAGTTAAAATAGAAATACTTTGTTTACTTTTAATTCTAAAGCAATTACAAAATAGAAGCTCTACATCTTCAGCAAAGATCTGCAGTTTGACAAGTATGATCTAGTGTTCAAATTGGTCTGCACTAAGCTTGTAGCAGTAATGGCTACAGTTTCGCATTTTTGGACAAATCATTAAAAAGATCAAGTTTGTAGCTTGGGAACACATTTACTGCTTGACTTTCAGCAAGTCACTGAAATACTGAGCTTTTTGAGTTTCCACTTGTACCTATAGAAGTGATTTTGTGCTGTGTTTTACCTACCCTAATGCCAATTCTGTGGGTGTCTATCCTTTAATGTCTTTAGAACATTCCATTACTTAGTCAATGAGCAGAATAGAAAAGAGGGATCAATTCATGTGAGTCAGTGTTGTAAGATCAGATGTAGAGAAAAATGTATGTGCTCAAATCTGCAGTATTTTTAGTGAGTTGACAATCTAAAGGCAACGATGATATTGCTCATCTGAACCACACACAAGAAGCTTTTTTTATGGTTTGACACTGACATTCCAGTCCCTGTCGTCATAGGCCAGTCATATAAAATGTCTGTCTTAGGTGCATCACTTGTTAATGGGGGCAGTTACACTGCTTTACCACACGAACATTTGAAAGATAGAGTTGTTAATGCTTCTAAGTACCTTACTTTGAAGAAGCAAATTGCTGTAAGTACGTCAGAGAATGAGAATTTGTATTAACTGATCCATGGAGGTAATTTCATGTAAAGGATTTTACAAAGATGTTAAAATATTTAGACCACCATTTTCTTGTGTTTCAGTGAATAGAAGAGCACTGTTTCTTAAAGCTTTGGTTTGGGTCTGTGTCACCTGTCAGAGCATACTGTTCAACATTTTTAGAGTTCCATTGTTTTTATTTCTGCAAAATTTGATCTCTAGGTCTTGGATATCTGTTTTAATCTGCTATTAGTTTTCCTGAGTCCAATCCTAAAGGGCAAGATACCATAGAGGAGTGTAGCTGTTTCTGTGATAGGAACAAGCAAGTGGATGACGCCTCATATACAACAAAGGATTTATGAAGACAGCTCAAATCTGAACTGGGGAATTTTTAATGATGCAGTGGTGCATTTGAGTCTGATCTGCTTAGAGTGCAAAATGTAAACTCAGTTGTAATGATTGAGGGAGTAGAGGAGTTACTAACTTGCTTAGAGCTTTACATGATACAGACTGCTATGGTGGTTATTATTAACACTGATATTATTAACAAAGGAAAATGACCTGACACCTTATGTCTATTACTAGTAGAAAAGGAGGAAAACAAGTATAAACAAGTATCTGTTGTATCTCATTGCCCCTCCCTCTAAAAGAGTATAACTACTAAAAGGTAATGGGATGAGGGAGTATACATGTATGTGGTGTGCATGAAGTGAAATGGAGAGCTGGGAAGATGCTGAGTAGAGGACAGCTTAGAGCTGAAATGCAAAGAGATTGAAGAGAAAGCTATAAATGGATGCAGTAGAAATGAGGAGAGCTGAAAATCATGGTTGCTAAGGCTCTACCTTGCTATGGGCTGAGGCACACAGAAATAGCAGAGCTCCAAGATCAAGGCAGTGACAGAATAAGATACAGTCCTAGAAGTGTAAACTGCAGAGTCCCAACCCCATGTTCAGTCTGCATCCACATTTGTTTCACAGGTCTTTATTTTACAGAGCCTAGAGTTTCTCCTTTAGTTTTTTTTTATGTGCAAAGGGTAAATGCTCATCTGCTTTTATATGAATTTTTTGCCCGTATGCAGGTCATGCTGTTTTGGGAATGTGTCGCTTTGTGAGGGCAAATTGTGGTTTAGTCCCTGGAGAATTTTAGAAACAAGATAGGATATAGGAGGAAATAAGAAGATGAGAGGAATGAAAGGTGGAGAGAAAGTAGATTGTGATAATGCTAAGTTTACGTGTGATCTGAGTGAAGAAGTAATCAGATGAAATAGAAATCAGTGAATCAGAAAATAAGAAAATTACTAAAGAATAGCAAAGCTAGCCTATATTATCTATCTATCTGTCTGTGTGTCTGTCTATCTTTCTGTCTGTTGTTGAGTGGCCCCAGTTCTCTGATGGTTTAAGCACCATTTACTACGAAGTACATAAGTGCTTGGTTTTGATCTCCCTTTGAGGAAGTGTCAAGGTGCAATGCTAGAAAACTTGATGCTAAAAACCAAGCAGTTCTTAAGCACAGTAGGTTGGAACATGAATAGTAGATAAATAGAAGGTATTCTTGGTAGAAATGAGGTCCACTGTATGGTCTCCAGTTAGGAAAAAGGCTGATGTGGAAGTGACTGGCAGCAGAAACTTCTCCTGGAGGCTGGGCCAGCTTGTACTGACTTTCCACAGAGCAGCTGAGGCTGACAGGCATTCTGAAAGTGTCTAGTCCCACACTCTGCACAAAGCAGAGTGAGCTGGTGATGTTCATGGTGTTTCTTCTTTCAGAATGAACAAGAAGTGCTGTAAAGCCATTACTGCAGCAATGCTTTTGCATCTTAGAAAGAAATTAAGAAATACAAAAATTTAGAAGAATTAAGAAAAATCAAGACAAAAGGTAGTCAAGCTTCTTGATTATCTAGTAAAAGAAACGCTTTAGGTTTTACTTCAGTTCTGGGCAAAAGTTCAAGTAAGATTTTATAATTTGAATGAATTGGTCCTTTTTATATCTCTTTTTCACACTCCCCCTGATGCACGTTTATCTTCTCCCAGAATACCTATAACCTGGGATCAGCATTGTGTATGAGCTATTAATTCACTGCAGCCAGTGAATTCCCCAAAGTGTTCTCTTTGTGGGTAGCTGAACACACCTTTTCCAAGTGACTCACAGCTCTTCTCAATTGCTGTTTTCCTGGAGATACTGTACCTCCCCAATGCTTCCACACTGGTGCACTATGAGTATGCCTCTCTGCCTCACAGTGGCCAGTGTTCCAGGCTTTTGCGTTTATGCACTTAAAACATTAGGTTTATATTCAGTCCTCAGGCTGGATGATAATCCAGTGTAAGGATCAGACTAGTGTATTATATATAATGACTTTTTCCTCTCCATATATGAATCATGAGTGACATAGGAATAGTCTTCATTTTGAAAGAACTTCTTGTTCTGCCCTCAAAGTCCATTTTGTTATGACACCTCTTCTGTATTCTGCACAAAAATCAGAATTACCTCTTTAAAGAAGAGTCTGTCATTATTTCTGTTTTGTAGTCTGCCATGTTTTGTCCTATTTAGTGCTGTTTGCTTTGCCAATAGCAGAAACCAGGAAGACTTGATGGCACTTCTAGTATGGAAATGAAAAACCAGATTTAGGAAAATGAGATCTGTCTTTGAAATTTAAAAAAAAAAANAAAATGAAATTTTTTTTTAAAATTTAAAAAAAAAAAAAAAAAAAAAAAGTAATTTAGGCCAGGATTGAGAATCTTTCTGATTTGCTCTGTTTGATTTTCTGAAGCTTCTTAAAAAAGAGGTCAGGGAGGGAGCAATGTAACAGGATCCTTTATACTGAAGTAAAATGGGTGAACTATCTAGTCACTATTATTCAGCCTACGTCAGTTTTATTCATGGTGTCAAAGGCTAATGCACTGTTCCTTCAGCTGTCTGGCATGGCTGAACACCCTGGAGCACAGAGTAATGTAAACAAGAAGTATTTATAAAAAGTCCTTCACCTTTTCCTGATAGACGACAAAACATGTGACCTAACTGAAGGAGAGGTTATGCTTAGGTTGGATATTAGGAAGAAATTTTTTACTTTGGGATTGCTGAGGCACCAGAACAAGTTGCCCAGAGAAGTTGTGGATGCCTCATCTCTGGAAGTGTTCAAGGCCAGGCTGGATGGGGCTTTGAGCAGCCTGGCACAGTGGAAGGTTGCCCATGGCAAACGGATTGAAACCATGTGATATTTAAGGTCCCTTCTGGCACAAACCATTCTATGATTCTATTTGTCATGAAGTTTCACTTCTTCTTGACACTTTGTCCAGGCAGTCATGACTTTGGTCCTCCTCCCTCCATCAGCCCTTTTGGCTCTTGCCTGCTCTCAGTGTTGGTGGTATGATAATACAGAGCTGGCATGTCTGAGAACTCAGGCCTTTTCCCTCATAGCTGTTTTGGATTTCAAAGGCATCGTTCTTGTAAGTGAGAAGAGGATAGCCTACAGTTGTGGCACAATTTCCGTGCTGCCACAACTCTTCTGCAGAGCATATGTGGAAGCATCTGCAGCTGCAGGGAGTCCATTTGTAACCCTTGTGAGGAGGCTATTCACAGATTTGCCTCCACGCTTGACAGGGCCAGCCCCAACATGGAGGCATGCCATGTATGGCCTTTAAAGTAGGAGAAATTTTAACTTTGGTTCTGGTCAGTAGATGTGAGTAATTCAAACGGGGAGAAAAACATTCCTTAAAAATCACTGAATTGAGTTGCGAGAACCCTTTGTTTCACTTTGGCCCTCTCAGGCATAGGAGCTGGTGGCCACAGCTGCAATATTTGTTACCAAAGGTCTTCTAAGAGAGCTTCGTGCCCTCTCAGAAAGTTACATTTCTGTGACTTATAGCAACAGGCAGCAACAGAAATGTACCTTGTAGTAGCATGCCTTTTTGCACAAGAATCTGAACCAGAATCTGTTGACATCCCGTGGGTTTTTTTGGAGAGGGCCATTGCAGTATTCTCTCACACAACCTCTGAAGCTTCACTGTTATCTGTCCTCCTGTGGCACGTGGGGACATGCACCATGATCTCTTCATGTTTTCACTCTCCAGCTGGCTCTGCTGCAGTTGTACATTTGTTGAATGTCTCTCAAGCTCTAGTAGCTTGAAGGTCAAGGTAAAACCTTCAAATTAAAAGGTCAAATCCTGTCTTTGTGCCTACCACAAGATAAATATTTCTGCCCATGGCCATCTTGAAGGTCTGTAAGCTCTCACAGCTGTCAGTCACTTTGGAGAGCAGTAGAGGGCCTCCCCTGCTAAATTCCTCTTTCCATACTTTTGAGTGCTGGCTTGCCAGCGAGGCAGGTGTTGTAGCTGCTTCTCATGGTGCCTGGAGATTGTGCATTGCAGCTGCTTTTGCAGTGGCCTCTCCCAGTGTGCTCCAGGCAAACATTCATTCAGACTATTCTGCTGCCATCACAAGAAGTCATGCAACCTGCCAGTGGCGTAGTAAAGCCCAGGTGCCCTAAGAGTGCAGGTTGTGAGTCAGGTGGATGGCACAGGGCCTGTTCCTGCCCAGCAGCTGTGAGTTTCAGTGATACGGCTGTTAAACACAAAGGTGCACCTCTGGCACATGCAGTCTGTGTGATGTGGTGTGGCAGAGGTGTTCTGGTATGTGCTTGCTCTGTGCTAACACAGTTCCTCAGGCAGATGCTTTTGGCTCATGTCAGAGGCAGTGCAGTAGGTGTTTCATTTGGTTGGACCAACGTAGCTGTTCTTGCATTCTGTGCTGCACAGAGGAAGGCTGACAAGGGAGGGAAGCTTTCTGCTTATTAAGCACCCTGTTGTTTTGGTAAAAATCTATATAAAGTAAGTGCACATGGCTTTATTTTAGAAAAGTAATAGTTTGGAATGTCTTATGATTGGCTTAGGGTGCAGTTCACTAGATAATCTAGCGTGAAGGCAGAGGAACCAGAGGAAACATTCTTCCTTTCACTCCTTGGCAAAACAGGCCATACCTGAGTCTTGGACATGGCATACTCTACAGCTCCTGTGGAAGGTAAAAGAGGAGCATGATAGCAAACCAGCAGAGCAGCTGAGACATGTTTATGCTTTCAGACTGTTGAGCCATACTGTCTTGAGGCCATGGAGAAACTTGGAAAATTTGCTTTTCCTTTTGGTGTGTTCAGACAGTTCCTCAGGTCAAAGCCTGTGTGTTCCTGCAGGGTCTGGAAATGTCTGTCCAGTCACACAGCTCAGGTCCAAGTGTGTCAAATTCAAGTGGTGAGAAGTTGATATTCCTGGGAGAAGAATGAGACTGTCTTTTTCTGCCATCCTGCTGGTGTTGCCTGTGGCAGCTCTGAGCTGACAGTTGTACGCTCCCGCTGCTAAAAGAAGAGTGATTCTGTGTGTTTGCAGTCTTTATTCAATTGGCTGTGACCCATCCATGTTCTCTGAAAAATGTTTGTGCTGCAACAGACGTTGACTATTAATCATAGTCACCTAGCACTTAAGTGATTAGGTTTTGTGGTCATGGTAATTTTCACAAACTTTAATTTGCTCCCAGCAGTCAGGACAATATTTTTACTGAGTACAACCTATGCTTCTACAATCAGGTGCTTGATTGCATGAAGTGCACTGTTCTCACTGACCATCACCGGTAGTAAAAGGATGTTCATGTGCACTGTTACATACACCAGCTGTGTGATGGAAGAGTGATCTCTGCCATTGAGCTCCCCTACTCCATGCACACCAAATTAATTCCTGTCATTTGTTACTTGCTCTTTAAGTACAAGGCATAGAGCTTCTGAGGGTTTTCTAGTGCCTCTTTCAGCTGTCCTAAGTTCCAAGTTTATTTAAATTTTATTTAGGTACTTCAGAGTTAGATAGTTAGGTACCCTGTCTTTTTCCAACTCATTCCATTGCAGGTGGCTACTAATAACCTTTCTCCTCTGTTCCAATCCTGAAAATGCAATCAGGATTGTGAGCAGTATTATGGAAGTGCTTTAATTGAGATGTTTTCTTACAGTTCAACAACTTGGTCATGAATTTGTTTGCTTCAATATGAGGGGGAAAATTAAAAAAAAAACCCACCTCAGCTACCGTGGCAGCTTTGGAATTCAGTGTCTGTTACCTAGTCAAAGAGATGTCTTGATGTTTAAAACTGAAGTAGCAGGCTTGTTAAGTGGGGGGATTTTTGAAAGGGGAGAAGGAACTAGGCTGCATAGAATGCATCACTGGTATCTAAAGATGTTGATGTGGTTGTAGCATTCTTCATAAATCCCAAAAAAAGGTCAATTAATAGAAATTTTTTTCAGAATACTTTTTTACATTATGGGGCCTTTTCCTACTCTGCCAGTAAACGAGTGTAGATGGGAGTCAAACTCAGATTGATGAGGGTTAGCATTTCCTTGGGAAGTGAAGAGCTGCAGGCAGAGGTCCTGTGGTTGGCTGTGTCAGCTCCCATGTGCATCTGGGAGAATAACATCAGAAACTAAATCCTCCCAGAGAACAGGTGGAACTTAATCTTGGCCTTTAGCTCCTCAATTAACCTTGGCACTGTAACACTGGATTGTGGATGAGTGGGACTTCTTAGATTGATTCTTAAATAGCTTCTTAAATAGGGAGTGAAATATGAGTGTTTTGTGGTATTACTGCTTCTAGACAACATGGCAGGACTTAGAGGTAACAGAGAAGAACCCCAGGTAATAAGGTCTCTTCTGAAGCTGCTCTGGACAAGATATGAACCAATTCTTCTCTGTCTTAGCTACAAAAAAGTTACGGAAGAGGGAGTTTAAGGAACTGAAATATCAAAGGGTGCCCTTAGCTGCACTTCAGATGCTGCTGACTCCGTTGGCTGGTGTGTGTGTGTAAAGCAGAAAAGGTGCAGAAAAAAGTCTTTTGCTGGTGCCAGTAAGAAAACTGCGTGAGCCTAGTAGCAGACACAACACAGGTTGTAGACTGAACTGATGAATCCTTTTTACACAGACTGAAGGGTATGTACATTCATATTTGTGGTCATGTATGCTTGTGCATTCTTATTTTGGTGTATAGCCAGTCAGCTATAGGTAGATAAATATCTTTCTAAATGTAGCTCAAAATAGCTCGCTGCTTCATTTAGCAGAACTTTATGGTTTTAATTTGTCCAGTATAGTCATAGCTTAGTCACTTAAAAACCAAATATGTCAGTTTTTAAATACTACACAGCTTCACTGCTTATGATTCATATTTTCTGAAATGTGATTGCTGTTTTGGCACATTTCTCTTGTTTAATTTCACTAAAAGGGGTTGCTAATAATGCAGAAAAGGTCTAAAAGATGATAGATCTAGGATGGAAAATATGGAAAATGAACTTCACATGATTTTGCATGATTATTGCAAGCAGAGCAAACATTCAGTTTTTCTTTTCTGCAATATAAGGTTTTGTAGTTCTTTGTGTAGACTTTTATCTGTCTTACATAGCAGCAGAGGTGGTTGGAGATTCCACATACTTGCATCATCTTGACTGCTGCTTTGTGAAGAAAATTACATTCTCTCCTTTCTGAGACGGACTGTAAGGAATTCAATAATTGTATTGTAAGCAAGTGTAGTGTGTGGCAGTTTGGATTGAACAAATAGCTCTGAACTGTAAATCTTGCAAACCTCGAAGCACAGAAGCTGACTGATACGTTAAAGTAACAGGAAATAACTGTCGTGGGTCAAGGCTATGCTGAGTAAGCTTTGGGTATGCACGAAGGAGGCTGTAGTCAGAAGACTAATAGTTCAAGAATAAGAGCAGGTGAATCTCCTGAAAATCATTCATAGAGCACAATGAGAAACACAGTTAATAGCTTGAGAGACAGATGGGATTACTTTTTTCACAAAAAAAAAAACCAAAACCAAAAAAACCAAAAAAAACCAAAAAAACCAAGCTTGTTATTACAGAAGATGAGCTAACTGAGAAGTGATGAAGAGAGTGAGGGAGGAGTGAAAATAGAGGCAGGGAAATACAGAAGAGGAGGACTTCAGGTCCAAGTGAGAAGACTAGAAAAGGTGTGCAGGTAGGGAATTTCTTAAGTCATGATGAGAAAAGAAGAAAAGGTTGCTTTGTAACTAAGAGAAAGCAAGCCAAAGAAGGTACAAAATCACACCTTTTTCCGATTTTATACTGGAAGGATTGATTATATTCTGAATAGAAAGAGAATAGTGTGAAGGGACTAAGATAGGAGCCTGAAACTGTGTAGGAGTTGCTGGGATTGAAGATGCCATACTTGGTTGTGATGAGGAAGGTCGGACTAACTTCGGTCTGTTGGAAGCATGACAAAAACAGGCATAGTGTGATTTCTTGTCTATCTGGGGAAAGTCACAACCAGGCTTTGAAAGCATGGTCCCTGACGTCATGGAGAGAAACAAAAAAATCAGTGAGAAAGTGAATGAAGAAAGGAATGAAAGCAAAAGAAAAAAAACCCTGAGGGAAGAGGATTGACAACTGTGGAGAGTATAATCTCTGATGAAATAAGAGAGAGGCCAGATGATATATTCCAGACCAACAATGTTAAGAGTTTTTTTAGGTGAGGATGGTATTGGAAATGCATCCTTTACAAGTATTTTGCAAACATTGCAAGACTTTGTCCAGTTACCATGGCTGGGGCCGGGAACTGCTCTGAGCTCAATAACGGCAGAATGAAAGCTTGGGAAGCTAGCTTTTCACTTGTCTCTAAAGGCTGCCAACCTGAAATGAAGCTCTTGCAGTCAGTGGAACTTACGGTTGTGAGGCTGGTTTGTTAGTGTGGAATTTGATACCAGAAGCTGCCTATGTTTCAAAATAGTATCATGGGACCAGAGGAAGACATCTGTGCTTCTGTTATGAGTGATTTCCTGCTGTTTAGTTATTAAGTGTTCTGCAGTTACCTGTTTTATATGGTGCCCCTCACTGAATCTGCATAGTCATGAATTCCAATGCACCTTTTTAAGAAAATCAAACAAAATAAGAAAAAAAAAATTTAACCTTCAACTTGGGATGCACCAAGGCCAGACTAGTGCCACTAAAGGTCAGACAGGCAGGGCCAAGAAAAGAAATATGCTTCTTTTGCCATAGGCACTATAGGATCAAAAAGGTAGGAAGCTGAGAAAGCAAAGCTCTGTATGGTGTCATTCAACCACAAGATTGTATGTGAACATGTCCAAGAATACAGTAACAAATACAATCACAAGCCAGACTTTCTCTGACTATTTCAATGAATACAGTGGATTTCAGTGTGTACAGTATGTACAATTAAAATTATGAATGCAAAAAAATGAGGCCTCTCCCACCCACCATGTGCAAATCATTGTGTATGCAGAAACAGCTGATTAGAACTGTGGATCAGCTGTGTAAAACTAGAAGGATGGCTTGTTCTGTCATGGTGTTGGGTGCTGTGGGTTCAACCAGCAATGAGAGCCAATCTCTTTGCCCTAGCCTCTCCTATTGCTTTTTCAGCACCACAGACACTACTGATGGAAATAGGAGCCACCAGTCAGTGCAGAATCAGCACTTTGACAGACACCACAGATAGCAGATTTGTAACATGCACGGAAGGGCAAAATTTTGCCCTTGGCCTGTACATGACTTATACATAGGATTGTAGACAGATAATTTTTTGCAAATTGTTGCAGGTCCTCTGTGATGTTAGGTGGCTGTAGTAGTTATAGCCAAGACTGTAAACTTTTTTTACAGGGGTATGTTCTACTGCCTTTCATTCTTCCTTGATTTTGTATAAAAAGAGTCATGGGGCTGAACACAACCATGTAAACAAAGTTGGAAGGTTTTTAACTTTGAAATGTAATGGGAATGAGATATTTAATAATGGTCTTTTGATTTGGAATTTTCTTTTTCTGTTTTTCTCAGAAATAATTAATTCATAGGTGTTATAGACTCTGGGATATGGCATTTAGATATTGTCAAATTCATGGCATTGAAACACGTCATTTTTCGTTGCTTGAATCTTACGGAACAGAGAGGTAGAGCGAAAGTGTAAACTGAACATTAATATTGTGAATGATTCTTCTCTTCCTGTATAGCACCACGTAATTCCTGTTGTAAAGCTCTTGCTAAACTTATTGTGTGGTCATACAGGAGTTTTGTACTAACACTGAAGATGCATTGGTTTCCGGCTTTGCTATAGAGAAGGTTTGAGCGTTGTCCTTCGTGTGTTGTACTCATCTCTTTCTGTCTTACTTAATGTGTGTCTGTATCATTGCCTAGCTCACTTGTTTCTTGCCTATGCTCTCTTGATCTTTTTCGGATGTGTTTTTACTAGCATACAAAAATGTCTATTTCCATGGTGTGAGCTGAAGTGTTGGATTTCGGAGTTCAGGGCTAAGGGGATGATTTCCTTCTGAATGATTATTCCAGTATAGAATTTTTAATCATATATATACTTGGTATAAGATAATGGTTAGCATAGTATCTTATGACATTATTTCTGTAATTATTAAGTAAAGAAGCTGTAGTGTTACTGTGGTGAGTTCATACATCCTGTAAGCGTAGAAGTTACCTGAATCTAATTCCATTAGTAGCAATTCCTGCCTTTGTCCATGTTACCATATTAGCCTTCATAAAGATGGCATTTCTAATCTCTAGACAGTGAAAGTATTGGTAAATAAATAGGCAATTAAAGGGGAGCTAATCACATGGATATTTTGAAAGTAGGCAATTTCTCTCTCATGTGAACTCACTGTCTTGTACAGCACTGTGCATTCCTTTGTGCCATCACAGCCTATATACTTCTGCTAGTGCACTGCTGTGTGACAGTGAGGACAGAAGTCATCACTGTTATTCCTTCTTGTAGTGGATGGTAAACAGAAAAATCTTTTCGTATTTGCACCTTGTTGTTTTTTGTTGAGCAGCATCTCTTTAAGAGGAAGTACCTACAGTCAATGATCATTTGGCTGTTGGATGTTTTTCTTCAAGTTCTCTTGGTTTGTTCGCATTTAAAAAGAAATTTTGGCTTAATAGTTTCCCATTTTTGGGAATCCCACGGTTGATTTGTTTAATAAAGGTATCAGAAAAGTAGTTTTATAAACTAAATTATGACTTCTGTGTAGAAGTACATTAACAGGGAATGATTTACTTTAGGACTGCTAGATGAGCCAAGACCAAAGGAAGATGCTTTCTTTGTGTTAGAATACATGGCACTGTAGCTGGACCTACTAAAAAAAAGCTGTTGGAGACAATTTGTAGGAAAAGAGGCTTTAGAATCAAAACTAAGGAATATGTTGAGGAGGGAAAACTCAATAAGAAGGAGGATGTAGTGAAATTTAAGATAAATAAGGAGAAAATAATCACACACCTTCTTATATTTTATCGAATGGTTGGCTTTTTGCTCCCCATTTACTTTTCTCTATCGCTTTAGTGCTGATCAATACTAGCAGTTATTTGAATTTCTCCCGCCATACAAATTATAACCTTTCATATAATTTTATTTTGTTTCCTTCTATAAAGAGCTTTTCTTTGAAAAATCAACAGCGTAAACTTCTCCTTTTTTAGGGCCAAATTTCTCACAGAAAATATGCTCAAAGCCCTTTCAGTCCTAGGAATTATCCAAAGACTGGAAAATCACATTCTGCATCAGTGGGTACTAACAAAAACTTAGTAGGAGCACAGGTAATTAATAGCATCTTTTAGTCATTTACAGTAACTAGCATAACATGAATAAACACATACACGCACAGACACACATTTATATATGTATATTTAAAAATATATGTAACATTTATGTTGTTACATATTACACAGTCTAACATACACAAAACTTTGAGTTGTTGCCTAGAGGTACTTCATGTTGTCCTGAATGAATTTACAGTTTCTTTTCATGTATAGATTGTAAATGGGCTAGTTTTGAGAAAGCCAAAAGAAAAATGCACTTGGATACATAAAAAACTGGAGTTAGGACCATGCTGTGGGAGCTCATTAATGATTCAGAATGGTTGGTTTCAGTTTCCCCTCCTTCCTTTCACAAGGCAAAATCTAATCAATAGTTTTCTTTCAAGGTCACAACTGCTCCTTGGTCTCTGTCCTTCTCACAACCCTTGTCCAGTGATAGGAGTGTTTTGGAAGATGTAATTACTATTTTATTTGAGGTTGTCATCAATAACTCTAGGCATAGTTGGACTCGGACAGAAAGCCACATTATTTCTGGAGAGGGCTCTGCCCTGATCCAGCTACAAGGGTGCTGTGCTTGTGAATTGGCGTCATGTCAGGCATGAAAGGGGCTTCCCCCTGCCGCCCTATCCCCAGTAATACTGTGATTGCATTATGGACAGGAAAGCTGTAAAGCAGTGTTTTATATCAGTTACTTGATTTTGCAAGATTTATACAGTAGAGTTGGGTTCTTCTTCTTAATGTGTTTTGGTAGTTTGTTTTCCAGAGTTGCAAGTGAAATGTATATTTTAAAAAATATTAATATGGTTTTTGTCTGCTATTTTTCTACATTTTTGATACATTTTTTTCCTTTATTTAGAAATAAGTTCAGTGTAGGCTAAGTAAACTTGTTACATGCTCATTAATTAACTTCACTTCCTGAAGTTATATTGTAAATCCTTAGGGGAGTACCAGATCTAGTATTTTAATTGCAGCAAGGAAAACGATGCTCCTTTAATGGCAGTGGAAACATTTGTCCCTGTGAAATATCTTTCCTGTTTTGAGAAATATCATAAACAGTCACAAATACAGAAAAATATTTTAATATCTTTTGTTTAGCATCCTGTTAGAGTATTCTCTCAGCCAAGCATTTTCTTTCTGAATACGCTGCCAAAATAGAGGTTTGATGCTTTGTCAAGAAGCAAGCAAGGCTGCTTATCCCTCCTTAATGCTTCAGTTTTCACAAAGACATCATACTACTTTACAGTGTCTGCTTTTTAAAAATTAAATTCTGTGACTTTAAAGTGATATTTAAGATCTGTTAACTTGAGTAGAATGAGCTGAATGTATTTGCAGGAGCTAAAATGTTTGGTCCAGTATAATTTTTATGTTGGCTGAAAAATAACAAATAAAATTCAGGCCATCATCTCTTCCTTCTCCTGCCTTTTAGGAAAATCTGGACAGAGTTCAGAGTTATCATAATAATGTCAGGAGCAAGCTTCTGGAGGTCAGCTTTACTGTAGAATATTATTAAATTAATCATGCTTGTTGAACATCATGGTTCCAAATTTGCTGTTGGTCAAAATCCCTAATCAGTCAAAGAATATCCACAGTTCACTTTGCTCTGACATAATATTTAATATGACCTAAATCAATTTTTTATATATTCTATTGATTTTATGGTGTTCATAAAATGCTAGTAATAGAAAGTCTATTTCTATTGCTGGTTTTTTTTTATGTTAATGTAATTTCCAAGGAAAAAGCTCTTCAGTGACTCATATGAAATATGTTGGAGGGAGTTTGTATGTACATATATATATAAATGTGCAGTTACACGGATTTTCAAGTGGTATGATTTAAGTAGATTATTTAAATTGAGCCTTGCCATTTGGCTGAGATTTGCTTTTATATATTTTTTATTTTTAGATGTTTGTCCCTACATTGAATTCATAATGTATGTCCAGGTCTGCTGGCTACCGATCTGCTGCCTTTGCATGTGAAGTTAATTTTTTTTCGTGTTGCAAAGAACACTCAGCACTGAATTTGCAACTCTTCTATTTATGTTTATGTGATCCTACATGCTGAGGTACCTTGGAGTAGAACAGGAGGAGATGTGGATACCTGTTGTTCAGCTGCATGGGTACCTCCTGCCTTACAGGAAGCAGCAAGGGAACACCAGGGTCTGGCACAACAGAGGGCAACTTGCAGAAGCTTTAGGCAGCACAAGTTGGTTATAGGTTACTTTCAGTACTGGGAGTGAGGAATAGGGCCAGGAGCTAAACAAGCTGTTTCAATGTTGAGTAGTAAGGGTTTTGCCTCTATGTGATCCCCAACAAAAGCAAAAGTCCTGGACAAAACTCATAAGCACCAAGCAAAAAATTGCTGCATGCATTATGGCCAAGCCTTGACTCTGACTTCTGTGCAGAGTATTAGTATATCAAGTTTGTCTTTGCAGGCCAAGAATATACACCAAGAAGAATTGGCCAGTGACTGAAGAATATCTCCGTGCTGCTTATGATAAAGCATGATATTGCAATTTTTCATAAATATTTTTAAGTACTGCACATTTCTATAGCTCTAAAACACATGTGCAAGTTATGTCTGGTAGAGTCCAGTCCAAAAAATACCAATAATGACAGTCTTTCTCATGTTATAGATGGTTATGTGTGAAAACTGTGAAATGAGAACAATCTAAAAATATCACAATGGATGTTTTCTCTTCTGCAGTGTAGAATGAAAAATAAAGCAATTGATGAAGAAACACAAATAAAAAAAAGAGTAACATTGGCAATTGCAAACCAAACCCTTGACATTAATTGCATTAATGGTAATGCATTCCATTCCAGTTCATGGTGAAGTAAAAGGAGTTGGTCTGGTAGATCAAATATGGCTTTCATTGCAAGACTGCGACAATGAAGGTGAGATAATAAAGCTATTCAGACTAACCTGTAAAGAATGTTGTTATTAAATATACCTGATGAATTTACAGAATTATTTGTTCTTAGAACAATGTCATTATAAAATACTACATATGTTTCAGTTATTTTTCCAGGATGTATGTATCCTGTTCTGTATATGTGTGTATACATGAATACATACATTTTTGGTTGAAAAAATATACATACAGTCAAAATTGTGAATAATTAATGATGCATGTTAGGTTCCCTTATGAATCTCGGAAATTAATGTCAGGGCTTTGAACAGAACTTGAAAGGGATTTTTTTCTATTTAAATATTTGAAAAATTTGAATGGTCTAAATAACCGTGTGAAAAAGTAAATTTCTCTCCTGCTTTGCTCATTGCAAATACATTGTTAAGCAACTGTTATGAATCCATTGGTGTAAGCAAACCCAGCTGTGCATCTAGGGAGAAGTCACAAATCTTGTGCTTCGACCAGCGTCCTTAGGTTGGTGGGTGGGGTTTCTTTTTTTAAGTTCTTCAACATTTTTTAAATAAACGTCTTATTTTCCAGTGCAGGCAAGAGTAAAATCACAAAAGCTCTCAAGTACCTTTAATGCATTTTTCAGACAGAGTGTCTAAAACTGCTTTGTGTTCCATTCATAGTAATTCATGGCAACACACCTAAATAATTATCATTGGCCAAATGCCAGGCTTCTGGGCCCTACACTAACAAATAGTGGTACAATTATTTTGAGAATTATAAAACCAGTTGCAAAAATAGCATGCATCTCACATAACTGACTCACCTCTTCCAATTAACTTCACGTAATCATAAATAACTTAGTTCTGTATTATCTCTTCAGTGCTCTCTGTGGAGAGTAGGCACAGTGTGTGGTTCGCATATACTGTATAATTTGACTTGGTGCTGGGGCAATGCACAGCAGTCTTTGAGGTTACCAGTTTGCCATCAAAGCAGATGGGACTAGGGTATGTTCTCTGGCCCATAGGGAAAGGTGTAAATTGTGTCCACAGCTTTAAAACTCTCTTCTCCCTCATTCCTCGACTTGGATGGCCCAATACGTACTTGAAAATAATTTTGGTGCATACTCTCCTCTGAAATGTATTGGAACATTTTCTAGGAAAGTGCTGTTTGTCTTAGGCCAAGATGGTAACTTACTTTAATATAGATTAAATAATTGTGAATAAAAAAAGAAGGTACACCCCTGTGTATTTTTATTTACTGACAAATGTGTGCCCTGAGACTGTCTTTGAAGTCTTTACCTTAGCACGAGGGCCTGGAAGCAAGTAGGCTTTTACATCCCATTTACACCAAAGAGCTTTTGGCTTGTTAACTACTGTTTGGATCTCCTTGCATGTCTGTTCCACATCTGAATTCACACGATTAGTCAGGTATGGAGGTATTCAAGCTACAGTTTGCAGCAGCCTTGCTCCATGTAAGTCTTGAGTTTATTTTCTGGGAGGAGGTTGGGGAGATGGGGATGAGATGGGAACCCCATCTTATGAAAGGAAGGCAGGTGTTAGCCCTGTTGCTGGTTGGTTGTGCAGTGGCTGTAGCAGAAGTGGAGACAATCACTTTGCCAATGCTGGCAGCATCATGGCCAAAGCATTGCCAGGTTCCATGGACTCCTGACCTGCACTTGTTGCAGGCTGGGACCTGTTTAGTTTCTGGAGCCCAAAAGTTGACATTCTGTTTGCCTGACCAAATAAGAGTCAGGTATATTGGTATGGCTATTTACTGATTGAAAAGGCAGTGTGACTATGAAGACTGAGGACTCTCCTTTTCTTAAATGGTGCTTTTAGGGGGAATTGTCACCAGGGAAAGCATCAATCTCACTTCGTTCAGAAGAAATATTGCTTATTTCAAGTGCATTTCAAGCATTTTATTAACCTTAATACATTTACAAGACCGTTCTTTCTGTAGAAAGAGGGAAATTCAGAAGGCTCTCCTCAGCCATGCTACAGCAGTAACTGAGCAATAGAACTATTCATTCCTAGTTCTGTCTCTACAAAGGTATGTGACAGTAATATGTTGGAGAGTGGTTTTACTTGACTGGGTAACAGGACAGGAGTTTGTTTCACTTGCACAGAGAGGGAAAGGATATTTTTATTCCTGTTTAAACACCTTGGAAATTTCTGTTCCTGGTGTGTCAGTGGTAGCAGACAGTATTCAGACAGAAATTCAAATTCATGTAACATATATGGCATACTGTGTGCCAGATGTGGATGAGAAACCCATGCACTCCACTTGCAGGAATAGAGTTTCAAGTAAGACAACAGTCTTACTCACTGATTTGCTAGTAGCCTGCTTTGGCAGCTGTGGCAATTACACGCAGTATCCATTATAGATTCATGTCTCATTTATTTGATGTTAACTAAATTTATAATTACATAGTATAGTGATACTAAGTTTAATAAGATTGTTTACTTTAACCTATAAAGTGCCTGGGTCTACAGGTGGGTTGTTTTGGCTGTAATTTAGGTTGAATTAGCATATTAAATGCATGTAATTTGTTGCATGAAAAGGGTTCCGTAAGAGGTAGCATTCATAAATATGAAGAGTGGAAACTTCCCTTTTTCCCAAGACCACTTTCCTTCTCCATTCCTTGCTGGATCCTGTGAAGGGTGCTCCTTTGAATGGAGATCCATTTTGTGTCCTTGTAAAACTGAGAACAGAGTGAAACAAAGCAGGGCTGGAGTAAGTGCCTGTTGTTTTTACAATGGCTCCAAGCAGGTGTGATTTGGAAGATTTAAATTGCTTCGTTTAGTACTGTTTTCTGCAGTTTTTTTCCTTACAAGTATTCTCCATCCTCTGCATTGGGGAGGGATTCCGACATACGCTAATATCTAGGGAGAAAGAAAAATTCATGGAGCCTTGAAGTAGGTTCAGGACCTGAATGCATATTCTTCAAACTGCCTACAAAATGTGTGAAAAACTTGGAGGAATGTTAAACCAGGCCACGAGGTTCATGAGGAAATATCCTGTACCTTGTCCTTCACCTCCTTCAAAGCCCGTGTGTTACTGTGGAGGAGGACTAGTCTAGTTAAAGTTCAATGGATGGCAACTTGAAGGTTGTCATTCCTGTTCTGTGACATTGGATTTATGGTAAGAGATAACTAGTGGCATTTTTTCGGTATTTTGTGGTTTTCCCTGATGAAAACCACTGGTGACTGGCCACCAAATGGATGTAACTCCATTCACCAACACTTTCTGGGCCCAGCCATCCATCCAGTTTTTAACCCTGAGAACAGTGCACCCATCCAAGCCATGAGCAGCCAGTTTCTCCAGGAGAGTGCTGTAGGAAATGCTTTTAAAGGCTTTACTAAAGTACAGGCAGACAACATCCATAGCCCTTCTCTCATTCACTAAGTGTGTTGTCTTGTCGTAGACGTAGACCATGTTTGTCAAGCAGAACCAGCCTCTCATAAACACGTGCTGTGTGAGCCTGATCACCTATGGGACCTGCATCTTAATTTTTCTATCAGGAGATAATTTGTGGGGTGAAATACTTGAGCCAAGATTGTCTCAAAATGGGCAGTCATCCCTGGTCCTGGACCTAAAAGTCTGCAGAGGATAGAGGAAGAACGGATGCACAGAAATGATGTAGTTTGTCTTCATGCAGCATAACAAAGGGACTAGCTGGAATTTGGCTCCTGCTCTCAGTCTATTGCCTTGCTCATTGACCATGCACAGATGAGTTTTTTTAAGGAAGATAATTAATTGCCATGTGGAAATATTTGGTTAGTAGTGACTGTAAAGGAAGGCAGTTGAAAGCAATGAAGTAAAGAAACCCCACAGTTGTTTTACTAGAGGCACTGAGTGATTATGAGATACATCTTTTAAGAAGTGTTCAGATTTCACAGACCCAAGGTAAAATGCAAGGAAGCTGGAGAATTGCTCAGTAACAGCTACGAGGACTGTAATGATCAAAGGTGTTAATATTGTTGTAAGGCAACAGTAGGCAAATAATCCCATTATAGATGAAGGTATGTGATACAGTTCCATAACTCCTATTGTACTGTAGCGAGCAATGTTATTTCCCTGATTCGTATAATAAAAGCTGGCTTGCCAGGTCTTGTAAAAAGGTCATGTATTGAAAAGACGTAATATTTGGAATTACTCAAGCTAACTGGATGGTAGAGTTGTCTTCAATATTTGGGTAGAGACAGAATGGTTTCAAAGTTGACAGTGATTCTCTTTTTCAAAGACATAATTATGCTGTGTCTTTCAGGTGCTCTGATCTTCTTTCTTGTGGCTGTAAACTGACACTTGTCAAAGTTGTAGCTGTGTAGTAGCATTTCTGTATTTTACATACATACCAATAAGTGCCTTAAACACAACTTCTAGGGATGTCATTAAGTAAAGAGCCTTCTTTCCTAACAATTTGGACTTTTCAAAAGTTTACTTTACTTCCTTTTCAAGGAAGCTTTGGGAAAGCATCCCTTGATTTATTGCTTGATCTCTCAGGCATACAGTGTTTCATGCAAGTAAAGTGCAAAATAACCCACAGAAATCCATGTTTTAAAATGTGTATGCAGATAGTAATTGCTATACTCTTTCCTATGAACTGTGTTTCTACTAATGGACATTTTCTGTGGCTCTGTGGGGAGCTGCTGTTAATGCTGGGTTCTGTTTCAGTTTCTGAAGAGTTGCTTATTCACATTCTCTCTTTTTTACTCTAACTGTCCCTGAATTAGAAGCTCTCCAAAATATATGTACTGACTGTCTCTGAGCAGTGGTGGTTTGAGCTTCAGCTCTTAATGTCCTTGACCCTCACTAATCAATAGAGAGCAAAACAACTACAGCATGAGCGACAGTACTGTAAAAGGAAACTTCTGTTGGATATTTTGCTGGAAATCATGAGGGTAATGACCCTCACTGAGAAAGATAAAATATTTTCTCCTTAAGAGTGCAGAACACAAATGTTTTGTTTGCTGCTGACTGCTTGGAAAATGAGCATGTCTTCCAATTCATCATACTGGGAAATAAAGTCAAAACTCCAAATCAAACTAAGGAAAAACAGATTAAGACATTAAATGATCCTTGTTAGCAGTGTAGAGGACTGTTAACCCAAAATATAGTTGGTCTCTAAAATGGTGAGTAAAAAGGTCCAGTTTTACCATCTCTTAGCTCTCACTTCTTTTACACTGAGAACAGTTTTATGAGGTACAATACTTAAGTATATATAATTCTGTTTCACCACCATTCTCATTTCATGAACTTGTAGATTAATGAAACAAACCATTAAATAGTTTGAATACTGGCTGCAATACTGATGTTGACGACTGCAATTTTATTATGCTTATTTGGAAATCTAATACAGGTAGAAGCATCCATAAAATTACACACTATGCATCCTTATCTGTGGAGCATAAATTTAAACATTAGAGGAAGAGATAGTGATAGTAGAAAAGAAATCTTTGTAAGATACTGGATATTTTGAAGAATTGTAAAGAAGAACAAAAACTTTTTAGTTTTGGGTTACTGTAAATAGTCCTGAGTTTAACAGGATACTGTATTGTGTGCTGCCTTCCTGTTGTAAGCAGTTGGAGCATGTAAGAGGGTCAAAACTCTTTATCTTGATGTATAACTTCATGGGTCAGACTATTTAGTCTCCTCTGGTCCGAGTTTTCCCATTTAGTAAGTAAATTCAGTCTACGGGAAAATTGGATCAGAAAATAGAGACTAATGTGGAATTCAGATACAGAATTTTCTGTGAATCCCTGGCCTCTAATAAGTTGATTTGTTTGTCTTCTATACATGCTTTTATCCTCAGGTAAAAAAAGGAGCAATTATGCTTGTTGTTAGAGCTCTTAATTACATTAATTAAAAATATAGTCTTAGCACTCCATGAGGTAAAAAAAATGTTTAGAAAGAAAAAAAACTGTAGTGAATGTTTATGTTTTTGTGCTCTGAAACAAAAGGCAGTGTTGAGCATGGTGCGTGCAAGATCTGCAAAACCCTAAGAAAAGGTATGGATTTCTTCAGAGAACTTTATCTTCTGCTGCTGTGTAGGCACTTCTCTGTAAGACAAGACATTATTCTTCTTTGTGCAACAAAAATTCTGCAGAAACCCATCCAGGAGCCTCTTCTTGCTTTCCAATAAAAATTAGGTGACATTTTTTCCTGATTTTGCCACAGCATTACCCAGCACTGCTCTTTGAAGCAGTGA
Organism: Dicrurus megarhynchus; assembly: GCA_013399195.1. Classification (NCBI taxonomy): domain Eukaryota; kingdom Metazoa; phylum Chordata; class Aves; order Passeriformes; family Dicruridae; genus Dicrurus; species Dicrurus megarhynchus. The sequence goes on along the minus strand of VXAD01013602.1, from coordinate 106,968 downwards.
CTCAGATCCAAGAAGCAAATAAAACTAGGAATAAATTGTTTCATTTTCTTTCCTTCTTGAAACAAGAATCTGACACATTTTATAAGAATACTTTCTTAGGTAATGCAAATACATCTTATCTTTTCCTTCCTCCCTTCCAGTCATCAGTTTGAACTTTCTCTATATAAATCACCGTTCATTTAAAAAGAATAAAGAGATACATGCCATGTATGCTCAATTTTCTCCACACTGGAAAAAGTAAAAATGTAGATTGATTTTTGATTCAAAATGCTTTGTTTGGATCAAGGCCACAAACAATATTCTGAATAAACCTAATGCAAACCTTATGCACTTGATGAAGAGAGAAGATGGAATGAGACTTAACATCATAGAAAGTTTCAGTTGTTCAGCACTTCTTTTGCTTGTACTTTCCCTTGGTTGGGTTTAGATACATGGTCTCCAAATCTATGGAACTCATATGTAGAGACGTAATTGGCAAGTGAGTGTATAAAACTTAGATTTATAGTCAGTTATGTCATCATTATGGGAAACTTCTATTTACTCTGACAGACTGTAGGTCAGGTTGGTAACGACCAAGAAAGTCTGACTTCAGATCTCCAGTTTATGTACAGCTCATATAAATATATTAATTCAAATCCTGTTGGAGCAAAGAGGATTTTAAACAAATAAAATTTAGCGTCTTGCTTTGTGAAAAAAGTTGAGAAGATGACCATCATATAATGTTTTCCTTCCTGAATGACTTAGGTAATGGCTTGTAGGGAACATAACCACTGAGAAGAAGTGTGATTGAGATTGTTGGGACAGGTAGAAGTTGAGTCTGTGAATGTGTGACTATCCCAAGAACAGTGATTTTCCCAAATATGGCAAACAGATGTTATGATGCATAAGATGTTATGATGCTGTTGACTGCTCAGTTTTCTGTTGTGTGCTGGTTGAAGAAGGAAAAAATATTGGCTTCTTTACATACAAAAAGGATCATGTTTATGAAAGGCTCTTCTTTCAAAATCAGTTCAGTAGGTATAAAGGTAGGGGGTTTGCTATTACACTTTTCCTTTTATGCTTTCCTCTCTAATGAATAGAAAAACTAGGAACAGCTGGTTGGTGACATTTTATCCAACTCCCAATCAGAGTAAACTCTTAGAACACTACAGATCATCCAGTACCTGAGATATAGGTCTGCAAAGTTCATGAGATAGTCAACTGTGGTACTTCTAGAAAGTAGGATTAAAAAACATCCTCACTGGTGGCTGAACCAGATCTTTATTAATAACATAATTCAAACTACCCTTTCTATTTAGCAGTTAGGCTTAAATATGATGTTCCCAAAATAGTGTACTCCAGATTCTTTATGATGTTTGTTTAAAGACTAATATTAATACAGTGCTGATTTCAAAGCTCTTTGAATGAAGAGCTGCTATTGGAAATAAAGTTATCACCAGGTTACATTTTAAACTACTTATTATTTTCTTTACTGTCTTGGACAAATTTGCATTTCAGAGAGACAGATACATAATGTTCCATTAAAGGATGAATGAAGTTCTGTCATTCCTTGTACAAGAAGATGAATAGGTTTTTTTCTGCCTTTCACTTTCATTTTGAGGGTTTTTTTTTATTTTTATTCTTTAGTGTACTTTCCTCTGCAAGTCTGAGTGGCAGCTTATATAACAGCAGTGTTCTTTTAAAACTAATATTAAACTTAGAATCCAGTGCCTCAGCAGCAACCCAAGCCAAAATGAAGCTTTGCCTCAACCTGCCTGACTCCATTTGAACTTTGAGAAGCCAGATGGGGAGCTGGCAGTTAGGACATGAGAAATCACCTTCTAAATATCTACTGCCCATAATATTTTGCCTTTGTTAGCTCAATGTCTCCAAACAGTCAGAGATCCAGTGTACAAATGAAGTTATGTTTTTTTGAAACACTTCTGTTCAGTTTCTGCATCTTTATATTTCAATCCTGTTTCCTTGCTCCATTGTCCCCCTCCACCCCACTCCCCACAATTATTTTCTATTTGTGTTTCCTTTTCATTTCTATGTGCTGCACCTGGTTTCTTTCTGTTTTCGGTGATTGAAGTTAATAGACACTTGTCTTTTTCCACTTTTTTCTTTCTTCCAACTTTTTTCTTTCTTTCTTTTTTTTGGTCTCCTTTCTGTTAACCATTTTTTTCTTTAAAAGATGTTTTTTTATTGTCATTAATTCTTCTGCCTTCAATAGGACTTGCAGGACTCCCTTGTGGACTTCTTGACTTCTGTAGACTGCTCAGTCGTAGGTCTGAGGCTTCATCCATAATGGTTGTTTTAGATGCCACTGTTAACTACCAGGGTTACTAATATACATGCAAATGCAACCAAGAATATAGAGCAATAGAATCACTTTGGTTGAAAAATACCCTTAAGATAACCAAGTCCAGCCATTAACCTAACATTACCAAGCCCACCACTAAACTATGTCCCTAAGCACCTCTGGTGGTTTACAAGAGCACATCAGCTTGCCTTCCCTAAAATAGTTGTGCCACCTTCCCCCTGCCTGCTCCCCATCATAACTTAACATCTGAAGTTTGCAGGAGTTGTAAGCAGACCTGTTTTGTACCTGTGTTTTGCCTGTGTACTGTACACTAAATGGTAGTTCATTAGTTGACAACTTCGCAAATTAAAATTCAGAGGTGACTTAAAACACAGCAATATGATTTCACTGTGACTGCAGCAGACCAGGTAAGGAATAAACTAAAAGTTAAAAAAAGCTTTCCCTTGCAATAATTTGCTCTGGTGTTAAAAGTGTGGTATAAATGTGTGTTTTTATGTAAATACATGTACATGTCCTTTGTCTTAAGTTGCCAAGAACATAGGCAATCTCCCACATTTAAGAAAGCAAAATTCCAGAAGAGCTCTGAATGACTTACGAATTTCAAGAGGAAAGTAGCAATCATGCAGTACCTTTCAGTTGTAGACTATCAAAAACCTCGATGGTATTCTCCTTTTCTAACTTATAACTTCTAAACATCCTTCAGATAATTGCTTACTGTTCTGAAATGAGGCTCTCTTCAACTGATGCTGTATTTTTATCTGTGAATTAGCAGATCCCTTGGGGTCTTTTTGACACTTTGCACTAGACCTTAATAACTGTTTCAAAGAAAAGGCATTTTGCCAGACATTTCTGGAAATGTGGGATGGCACAAAGCTTGCAAGTTCAGTTTCTGTATGTGTGACTACCTGCTTCCAGGGTAGAAACAAACAAGAAAATTCAATGTAAATGAATTAGTCATTGTTACTAACAGTCAGATTCAACTTCTCTTGAAACTGATAGTGTAAGTCCCATTAATTGAAAGCAAATAAAGATTTGGCTCTGAATTGTTTAGAGTTCTGTGGAATATGGATAAGCTTTCAGTCTTTACAAACATTGAGAATTTATTAAAACAAGATTTAAAAAAATGACAAAACTAGACAAAAACTACTACTGAAGTTTACATTTGCTGACTAATAGTACAACTCTCACATGTGTTTTTTTCAAATGTCATTAGAACAAGTAATGGTGGCTGTCAACAATGATGTACATAATAACTCAACTGCATCAGATAACAACAGACTCGGTAAGGCAAAGCTGTTCCAGGAAGTATTTGTGCCATAAAGTCAGCTAGTTGAATTCCACACAGGGCCCCACATAGCCATTTAAAAAAATTCTTAGCCTTAGGTTAGGGTTTGGTAGGTCTCTTCTACCTCAGGTAGGGTTTGGGGGATAGGTTTTTTCTTCATCTCAGAGCAGAACTGGGAATTTTTAAGTATTTCAGTGTGCCGTCATATTTAGTTGTTGATTTTTAAGTTTCAGTTGATATTTAAAAACAATTAATTTCAAGATAATTGAGTAATATTTCCCCCAGCTCCACTTTTTTCTGCCATTACAGAGGCAGTTAATGACATTAAGGGCATCAACCTGTTCAGAGCAGGCAGAAAGCGTGATGTGCACAGAGCTAAGTTGTGAAACAAAAGATACAGAGGTTCCTGGTGTTGTACTTAGAGTAACTCTGTGGCATAGCAGTGTACCCTTCATTTAGTTGGTGTACCAAACTAAAGGCAGAGAACTTGATTGTGCACATTAGGCTTGTTCACCATAAGCCTTGGCACAAGGCAGAACCCCTGGCTGAGGTTTTCTAACCCATACATAGTACACTACCTGATTGGAGAATTGTAGACTTAACTGCATTACAGCTTAATCTGAGTATGTTGACATGTTAAAGACAAATGGATAGCACACCTTATACATTTTTAGTTAACAAATAAAATCTTTAGCCACAAGATAGAGATAATGTTGCCATTTTCATAAATTCATGTACAGTTTTTATGTAACATTTTATGTATGCTTTAAATGCTTTTTATGTGTATGTGTTTGATTGTCAAGTATTCATTTGTGTTTGGTCTTTTGTATTAATTTTTCTTTGACTTTTTTTTTTTTAAGCATGATTTCTCACATTTTATTTTGTTTCTTTTAGGTTTTGTTTTATTTCATAAGATCCCACTGGATGGGTAAATGAAATAAGGAAAAGATGAGAGAGGGGCTGTTGAGCTTGTGGAATCTGTGTGCTGCACTGTAGGGAGTGGACAGTGTTCTTGCCCAGTGAAGTGCCACCTCCCTTGGATTTCTCTTTTAAACATTGGTTATGTTTGGAGAACTATAGAAGTACGTTCAAATCAGTAGCTGTTTTTCCAAGAGCAGGGAAAAGCGAAGCCCTGAGGCAGCTAAAAGCACTCAAGAAAGTCCAGAAATAAGCTACCACACTCTTTCCTATTGCCTTGTCCTCACTGTGTCTTCCAAAATGACATTGAGATGAAATTTCATTTTATTGTTTCCTCTGTCAATTTTTTTTCTGTTTGAACTTAACTGGAAAGATGTTGTTTTTATAAATAATATTTATCAAAGGTGAACTGCAAAGCTGCTTTTATTTTATTGAATTAATGCCTCTGCAAAACTTCTACAATGCTTAATTTGTGTGTGCAAGCTCACTGATTTCAGTGGGAATGCTAACATCCTTAAAGTTAAGCTCTTGTAAATTTGCAGGATATGGCCTTAACTCCTGAAGCAGTAAGTTGCAGAGCTGACCCTGCAAGTCTTAATTTGTATGTGTTTCTGCTGACTTTACCAGGAAGATGGGGAGTCTAAGCTGTATACAGAACATGGCTATACTGTTTGGTGTGTTTGGGTATTGAGCCAGTGCCACCATTTAGACATTCAGTTAGGTTGTGCTTATTCAAGATAGTCCCTAAGTTTAGATAAGCGTGCACATCTGTAGTAGGCCAGAATGCTGATCCTGAGCCAAGAGCAAGAATAACAACAGTATGTGGCTGGTCCTTCAGACCATAGACTTAGAGGCTTGTTTAACTGTCCATATTTAACTGTGAAGTATGCTTCAGAATGTGCTTCACTATGCTTCAGAGAAGAGTCTACTGTAACAAGTAAAGCTAAATGAAGGCATATTGGAAGAGCAGGACTGCATTTAGATATAGTACTAGAAATTAGTTTTCATTTGATTTATGTATCAAATCCTGAGGGTCTTCTTTGATCTTTTCAGTTTAGGGAATTGTAAGAAGGACGAAGTTTCAGGGGTTTTTTTAACTGACAGTTAGCTACAAAGACTAGCAGTGAAAGACTGAGGTAGATGCTTATGTTTCTGTGTATTCTGGTTAAATTTTTGAGATATGGTTTGACTTTAATTCCTTACAATTATGTTTAGTAAAAAAGAAGAGATAATATTATTTTGTCCCTCCTGTATTTGCTTTTCATTGTTACCTGTTTTTAATTTCAGCCATTTTCACTCTTCCATTGTAACAATATTGCCTTTTCTTTAACTGCAGTCTTTTAGGGCCATACACCATCCCTCTCTTTCTAAAATACTGTCTTGACTCCTTTGTTCTATTTCTGTGTTTTTACTTGCTTTTTGCCTTCTAGGACTCCTAATCCTTCAACTTTTTCCTTGTGTTCACTTGAGTCTCTTGCATCCAAGTTCTTTATTCCCGCTATGCTCAAGTTTCAGAAATATCCTTATTAGTCAAGAAACGTGTCCACATTTGCATTCTTCTGGGGCTATGTAGGGAGATATTTCCTTTCCCTTTCCACTGTTTAGGGAACAGGAGATGCAGTTGCTAAAAATCTGTCCCAAAGATGTATTCTGCTCCCCACATTAAAGAAGAGGACAGAGCTGGAAGTCTACTGATGACCTAGGAATCGTGTTGTCTTTGTCGCCCTGCACATACTGTGGTGATCTGGGGAGGGATGGCAGCAATTAAGGATATCCATCATAGTTCCTGTTTGAAGTTAGATGTCATCAAGTGTTCTGCTATTCCTCAGAAAGATTATTAGAAATGTCTGCCTTTTTTCCTCCTTAAGTCTATGTGGACATAGTCTTATTTTCCAGAAATCTTCACTTTCTCTTCTGCCTACTGATTCACTTTTAACTTCCTTTTAATTATTTTCTTTTCAGACTTCTTGCTTATCCATGCATCTGTCCTCCTGTTGAAATAATATCCGATGTCATAGAGTGTGTTCTAAATCAATAGAGAATCATCTAGCAGCACTATTTGAACTAAAGTCAGTGGGCTTACATCAAACATATGTTGGATCATGAGCAGAGCTTGACCCAGTAGCCCAAATTCCAGTTTGAAGTTTTGCTGGGACAAAGTCAGCATATTTCAGTTATGTGTTCACAATTTATTGCCAAATAAATGAGGTGCAAATCTGAACCCTTTTCTTTTGGCAGGGAAAAAGCAAACTTGCAAAGCTGGAATTTGGCAGTTGATTTTTGAAATATTTAATATTAAAAGGTAGTTATTTCTGATTCATAATATTTATATGCATAAATATGCACAGTTATTGATTGGGGATTTTACATAATTTTTTTGTAATTTATTTTGTAGCACTTTGCAGTTCATCTTTATCAGATAGGGGCAGATTTGACCTTCAAATGTTTCAGAATGTACTGACACAGTATTTTGGTTTTATGTAATCATGGAGGTAACTTTAATAAACAACAACTGATCTATGCACCACTGAAATATATATATATTTTTATATCTGTATTGTAGAATATCCTTCTTACATATTTTGTACTACATTATGTTAGCCAGTCAGTGCATTATTACTTGATGCAGATACTCATAGGACATTATGGATTACAGCACGTGATTTGTTACTAATAATGTCTTAGCACAGATGTTTAATGCTTGATGGAAAAAGACTGCATGTTCCTAAAATGGTTTCTTTTCAGTATGTGGACAGAGCCTCTTAAAGCTAAGGGAGCTAAACTTTTAACATGGAAATTATGATACCCACTAGCTTCTGTCTTTTAGCTTGATTGTAAGTGACATTGCTTGTAACTGTAGAGATTCTGATCTGCCCAAATGGTGTTGGTTTACAGAGGGCTCACTTAATTACAAATTCTTGACCTCCTTAAAATAAAGTGAGACTGAAACTAAGAATCATACAGGAACCATTAACATGGTAAAAGCTGATGAACATCCAGGATTTGACATTAAAAAGCTTTTATATTGTTTCACTGAGCAATAAAAAAGGCTATGAAATGTCTAAAGACAGAGTTGCTATTTTTTTTCGCTGTGCCAGACATGAAACTAAAATAAAAGCATATTTTGAATGTTCTGCTAGAAGGGGTTTATTTGTACTAGAATTTATTTTAAATAGACATATAATATACTCAGAGACATATTGAGATAAGCTGTTGAGCAGTTTGATGGGCAGATTAGTTGGGGGCCTGGAGAGGAAGCACTGCTGGAGATGTTTCAGTGTTAGGCAAGTCATGTCATCCAGTCTGCTAAATAAACCTGTTTCTGTTGAATTGGTGCAAGTTTCACCAGTGGCCAGGTCTATGTTGCAAAGAAGTGCATTGTTCCCAGGCAGAGGTCAGAGCTGTGCTTGCTGCAGCTGCCCGTCATGAAAGGCGAAGTGGGAGCAGTCACAAAGTCTGTTCCTGGAAAAAGGTGTCTTGGGACCATCTCTTTTTTAATGGGAGTCCTGGAAGCTCACAGCCAGGGCAGACTGAGGCTGCTATGAGACATTTGCATGGCAATATGTGACTTGGTACCCTAACCTGTGAAAGTCAGTCTTCATCCTTTCCACTGCCTTTGTCTACCAGCTGGATTTGTCCCAGGCAGCAGTGAAGAAAAAAACATGCATTTCAGTAGGAGCAAGATCAAGATCCTTGGGAACAGCAGAAAGTGCCAAGAAAACCTGTGGAAAGCTAGTTGAAAACAATTTTACTTCAAATAGTTCTTGTGGGAATTGCTTTTTCTTTTTTGACTGTCAGTAGAAGCACTAAAAATCAATTTTTTCCTAAGAAAGCCATTTCCTAAGCTTGGTTTTCCAAAAACTGTAAAACTTACAGAATTTTACCATGTGGAAATGACTGGTACACTTCCAAGTGGCTCTTTAAACAAAAGCTTCATACAAAGTGTGTCAATCCCTTTACCCAGCCATCCATGTTAAGTTGACAATTAATCATCACCATGAAGACCATCACTTTGTTTGCATCTATTTAAATGCTTAAAAACTTGCAGATGGTTTGTAAAGTTGGAAGGTATTATCTGACAGATAAAAAAAATCATCCTTTCTGAGCTCTTTTTCATTCAGCCATCCTTTTCCAGTTAATAATTATTAATAATAATATTTTATTAGTGGACTGAGCAGCTATGTATTTTGTTTTTGTTTATTTCAAAAGAAAACCCCAAAAGCTTAGTAAAGGTTTTTAGTATTTTCTTCTCCGTCATTCTCTCTGGCTTCTTCTCTTCCTTCCACTTTTCAGTGGTTCTGTTTTCTGCTCTTCAGAGAGCTCAGTGTCCTCCTTTGTGAGTTGTGGTAAGCTCACTTCTTCATAGGGCACAAATGTGCAGGTTCTTGGAATATCCTTTTGAAGGACTTTGCCATCATTATGTGATGGTGTAAAGTATTCCAGATTATGACGTAGGTCCATGTTGTGCCAGATTTTCATCATCTGATCTCCAGAGCAAGAGTTTGTGGGTGGTTGGAAGTATTGAGTATGAATACAACATTATAGGGTGCACAGAGAATGCTGGTGCTGTGTATTTCACATGTCACAGCCTGTTTCATTGTCCCACTTCCACAGGAATGTGTATCCCCAAACTTTTGAAGCTGGCTTCCATTTGTTCTGTTTTTCTTTTGTTCATACAAATTAAATCTGCTCTGAAGATAGGAAATGATGTGTTGATTAGAAATAAATGTAGCTGTTCAGTTCCACAAGCATGTATGTGACTGAACTTGCAGAACATGGTATTGTCTTTTAATCAACCTCGAGATTAACTGGTTGACTTAGTTTCATCCAAAAACAAGCAATAGATCGGAAGAGCCCACATTAGAGTGTGTTTTGTTTTGGCATGGACATGGTATATCCTTCTAATTTTAATAGCAACCTTCCATGACTAGCTATATTTTTGCAGCTGCAAGGATAAGCACGTGTCCTGGCCTGGAGCAGAGTTGCAGGCAGCATAGAGCCAAACTCCTTTCATTTTGAAGAGGGGCATTCCCCCATCGTCTCTAGAGGCAGCAAGTCACAGCAGTGTTACTAAGCAGATTATGCCTTAGTATAGGAGGAAACTTGTCTCCTTTCATACATATTTTCACTGTTACTTTGTTCCTCAGCTGGAATGACAAGAAGAATCGTATAAAATTTCAGGGAACTATCTGATATTTAAGCAAGTAAAGGGTAAAGTCACGGCTTTCTTATGATGGCCATTGATTTTTCTTTGATGCGAGCAGGGTAGGGCTCCCTTATCAGGCATGTCCACCAAACAGGAAAGAAATCCTGATTTTTTTCCTGAGACTTTTTTTTAACACAGCTGTTTCATTGGTATTAATGGCTTTACGAGTGTGAGAGCAGAATTGGGCTGCCACACCACTACACAAACCCAAGACCTGAGTCTTTGACAAATACACATTAAATGTCTTTCATTGCTATTCAGAGCTCTCTGTTCTTGGGCCTTTTTTCTATATTTCAGGCTCAGTTTAAAAAAGGGAAGATATACCTTGACATTCAGTTGATATCAAGGTATAGAACTTTAGCATTCTTTCCTAAAATACTTTTCTCACACATGGAAAAAAGTAATATTCTAAATTATAGCTCAAAATTGCCTTCTACCTTGGCATCACATTATGGCCAAGTAGTGGGACAAGAGGCAATGGGCACAAACTGATCCACAGGAAGTTACAACTGGACATGAGGAAGAATTTCTTTACTGTGTGGGTGACCAAGCACTGGCACAGGTCATCCAGAGGGGTTGTGGAGTCTCCCTCACTGGAGATACTCAAGAACCGTCTGAACACAGTCCTGTGGAATGTGCTCTGGGATGACCTGGCTTGAGCAGGGAGGTTGGACCAGAGTACCCACTGTGGTCCCTTTCAACCTGACCCATTCTTTGATTCTGTGGTTAAAAAATTGCTTGCTGTGGTCCATCAGCAAGCTGTGAGTCTTTTCTCCCACTCTTGCCTCTAATTCTTCTTGTTGAAACTGTTTCGTGTTTCTTGTAAGTAACAGACAACTATTGTTTTTATTCCCAAATGCTACCATAATAGTTTGGACAATCTATAAAAAATGTATTAGATGAACTTACTTCTAACAGGCCAATAAAGTCCTACAATTTCCTATCATTGTGTCTTTCACTATCTGTAAATTGATCACATCTTGTATTTCATTAGTAACAGTGCAGTGCACTGGAAAATATGTCAGTCTTTAAGTTCCTCCCCTATTGCCTGTTGTTATAAAAGTGCTTTGTGTTCTGATAAAAAGTGAGATTCAACTCCTTGATTATATTTTCATAGCATCTTTAATGGTTATTCTATTTATAAAGCACCCCCCAAACTGTTTGCAGTAGTTTTATTTCTATTTAACTTAATTTAATGTAAATGTGTATATCTTTAACATGTACATTCAATCAAATGTGTGTGTATTCAGGTCAAATAACTACATGTCAAGCTGTTGGCTATAAGACACAAAGTTTTACATGTCAGGCCATGCTTAATCTACTCAGAACTTAACACAAAAAATGTTGGTCGGTTAAATACTCAAGTAAGTGTGGTGATTTTCCAAACTATTTTGAGGAAACATCAATGCTGTGATTTGAAGGGTATGTTTTACTTTGGGACTTCTGTTTGTTGTTGGCCCAGACTATCTGGATTTCTTGACAGACATAATGAAATGGAATACACAAGAATGTTCAAATGGTTGTATCACAGTTTATGTCCAAGTTTTTATCTTTTTTGCTTTTTACTAGGGCATGTCATATTTTCCCATTAATGTGACTGCTGTATTTGGACTACAGCAGATTACATGTTCATTTTCTTGCTTCTGAAATATTTTGTCACGTTTTTGTCCTCTGGGATCTCACCAGGTCTTTGAGTATTGTACCAAGTCTGCTTTGTGTACCCACATGCAGTTTTGAAATTTTTCACCTATTTGAACAATTGTGATATTATGTAGTGTATTTCACACATAAGCTTTTTCATCATCATCCATGTAAAATACGCTTTTGGAACTAATTTGATCTATCCTCAGTATCTAGAAGAAACAGCCTCAGTATAAAGGTCAGTTCTTTTTCTAGGAAGAGATTTCAATAAGACAACTATTAGAGGTACATTCTGATGTTGATTAAGCTGGTAGATACAACTATTTTAAAGAAAGTATTCAAACAACATAAAATGTTTGAATCTTGAAAATGCTAAGTAGAAGAACATGCTGAGATTGTGATGTGTTTGATATTTTTTTAGTAGTAACAAGCTTGCCATTGAAATACTCATATAAGGCTTTCAGACTTAGTAGACCAAGAAGTTATTATCTAGGGAGAAGAATCAAAAATGAAGCTGAATAAAGGCAAAGGTGAAAATAGCCATTTATACTGCCTGGGAAATTAGGAAGTCAACACTATAACAAAAAAAAGTCTTAATATTCTTCATAATCCAAATTAATGTAAAACTGCAAACAAGGATTTATTTTTAATGAACACGAATTACAACTTAACAGTATTGTTGTAGAAGTATTTATTTTGTTCTTTTAAATGAGAAAAAAAAAGATACAACAGCTATTGGATATTTGTATCTCAAGATATGGTAATTTCCATATACTTTGATCACTAAAATACTTCAAGAATAAAAAGTTAATTTCATAGGTTAGTTCATAATTCTGTTACTATTTTGAAACTAAAATGAATTCAAAGATTACTTTTCAGTTTGAGTAATTGATGTTTCTTCCTTTCTTATGTTAGTAATCAGGCTTTAAAGCAAAAATACAGAGCACATAGTAAGTAGTTCTTTGTGTATTGCAGTTTCATGAGAAAGTTGCAAAAAGTCACAAAATACTGTTTGGTGATATATATATAGTGTCTTTCATTTACACTGAAAGAACTGCTGATGGTGTGTTTTTACTTGTTAAAAGCAAATACATTGTGCAGTTTTCTAAAATAAGTGTGATTTAAAAGAATAGAAAGGTGTATGTGAAAGACAAATGAAAAATGATTTTAAGTTCTTGCTCTGGTAATTTAAAAATTTAATTTAAAGACTGCTTGTTTGTATTATTTATGAAATTTGCTTTTCTACTGTAGTTTTCGATTCATACTTTATTCATATTATGCCATTTTCTGATGCCATTATTTTGTCTTCAGTTGTCATTGTAGCAAACTTCAGATCCAGTTCCCTAATACATTGTGACTGTAATCGGTAAAATCCCAAATAGCGTCCCATAATAAGTTAGAATATTATTGTGGCAGTGCCTTTCACACCTGCATTTACTATTGCCCCATAGAAGTGCTGTGCTATTTACATGTTCAGAAGGAGGAAAGTATTTAACTAGCTGCTCTAGCTATAACACCTTCCCAAGACAGCTGATATGCAGAACAAAAATGTGCAAGTGTGTGTTGGGAACCACATATTGATGATAGTGTGGCCTGGGGGGGGAGGGATGCACCACCACAACCACAGATTGCAGTTCCTTGGTAATGCCTTATAGCTCATATTAGATGAAACTCCAGATGGGCAATTGGCTGTGCCGTCTCTTGATGACTAGTGTGTTCCACTGAAGAGTCACCATGTTTTCCCCTTGAAGGGTTTTAGCAAAATTTCAGTGTCTACAGCATTGAAGTAGATGATGCCTCAGAAATGGATGCGTCATCCCTGCCTCAGGGAACAAGAGCCAAGAAAACAGTTCTATATAAACCTTTGTCTGAGGACTGGGTAATGTTTCTTTCATTTTTTTCTCAACCCATGCTGAGTATTTATGATGTCTTTACTAGGAGACATACAGCATAGACCCTGCTGCCTAAACCAGAATCTCCCTTTCTTTTTCTAAAGATGCATGCCGTGCAATCAATTTTAATGTTCCTTATGAGACCTAGCATGATGCTGAGGTCAGAGATTTTAAATTAGCTCACGCTTTTCATCCCCAGATATCTCAGAGAGAAGGTCAATAGGGCTAGCCATGTCATAGGTTCCTGGTGCATTTTGTTCTATGTAATCAGAGCATAGTCATAAAAAGTTTTTAATGTCTTAAAAATCCTAGGAAGATTCCAAGGGCTCTATGTACCTGTACAGATTAATTATCAGAATTAGAACAAAATGTGAAATCTTGGTAAATCTATGCTTTGTAGAAGAAAACATTTACATAATACTCCCATTTTCATTCAGATTCAAAACTGTGTGTTGCTGTAAATACAAGACAGAAGTCAAAAGTACCAAAGAATATCAGTGTTGGCTTCCTCCTGGTAAGCCCTGCTCACTGATTTTTCCATTAATGTCAGGGGATTAGATATTCTAGGAAGTCAGTTTCTCTCTTAGTTTTATCTTCTGTGAGCCAAAAGTAGTCTATTGGCAATGTGAGATACCACCCATATGTCGTAATGTAATTGTCTGCCTGTCTTGGTGAAATCTGTCTTCGGGTACCAAGTAGCCCATTGATAGATATCTCAGTCTTGACAGTTATTGTGAAGGCTTCTGCACACAACTGTGTTATTACTAGTTGCTTCGGTGCGTATTTTTTAAATACATTAAATGTTTTTAAAATACAACCCGAATCAGCAACTCTGCATTTGTTTGCTTATGAGAGTATGAATCAAAATCAGGTAAGCTGACTGCGATTTGCCTGAGCATTTCCTTTCTCCAGGCATTTGAGGTACAGTTTTTGAAGCCGAACATGCCAAGACCAGCTCTCTACTTTCTGTGTGGTACGACAAGTTACGTTTTCCCATATCTTGGCATTGTTTTTCCCCTGGGAGTTGGCATACTCTCTTTCCAGGTAAAGAATCACACTATCAGACTTCATCAATGTCTCAAAAAAAGTGTGAAGAGCCACATGCCTTTTCAAGAGGAAGGTAAAGATTTATCATAACTGCTTTTTCCTTCTAATGAAGATGCCAAGTTTCCGTTGCTTGCTGCAACTTCACATTTCGATGGAATCCAAATGTATATATAACCCTGTTGCTGTTGAACTCAACTACCCTGGGACCTAGGTGCAGTTGTTACCTGTCATTAGGAGGTGGTGGTGTGGCCTCTGGAATTAGTTGTTCCTAACTGCAAGGCTCTAACATTTTTTGCTCCTGGGTTCTGATCTGAACATGGTGAGAGCAGCTGTAACCACTACTGATAGGTAGATAGCCCACATGATAGCAGTTTGATCAGTGATTGCCAGGGGACAGCTAGGAAAGGGCAGCCTTTGGCAGAGGAAGAATAGAGGCTGAAGATTGATGGCAGAGAGACTGAGTTACTCTGTGATCAGCCAAATCACAAAGAGTTTGATTGTCTCTAAGAGGGCAGTGGAAATTTCAAAAACCATTTTTTCCATTTGGGGACATGCAGGCTTCACTTCAGGTGCCATAAATCCAACTACTATGAGATTTATTTGTTTAATACAGAGTATAAATGTAAGTTTAACTCTACATTAATGGGGTTTTCCACCTGCATGTTGCAGGATGTAAAGGGTCTGTGCCAATGCTTGTCTGGTTACACTAGAGCCCTGGCTCTGACCCCAGATAGAGCACAGCACTGTATTCCAGTGTAAAACAAATCAGAGGTGTTCATCTGAGATTTCATCTGAGATTTTTGTCATCGCTGCAGTTATGGATGGGAGAAGCAGTGCATGTGCATGTGATCCTATCTGAAGGCACACCTTGCTCTTACTCAAGTTGTTACGTGTTTCAGGATTCTAGGGAGGCCTGCTAGAGTACCACATTAAACTGTCCCTGAGTAATGTGTAACTGCTTTCTTTAGCATCCCTGAAACATTTTGTAATTGCTGCCTACACATCACAATTGCAGGTACAGAGCTTGTGCAGCCTGATTGTCCCATGTCCTCCTTGCATGCCATTTCTGTTTATACCAGGTAGCTATAAAATACTGACAGATCTGTCTGTCCAGCAGTGAATGTATCTGCATGGGATGCAAAATCACAAGGTACACAAAATCAGTAGGGACTGAGAAAAGTATGAGTCAGATCCTTTAACCAATTCACATCAGCTGAGAGACTAGCTTAAATAGTCATTCGTAAGTACTACTACTTCCTACTATTTGGGAATGGCAAATTTTAAAGCTTGAAATTCCCTGTCTGTTAACATTTGAAGGAGTAAACATCTGTTTTAGGTCCTGGCAAACATTTAACATAAAAAGGGAATGACAGCCAGTTGAAGCAATGCAATTTTAATTCCAAAACCATGTGGTGTTTAATCCAGCAATTGTAGTGTTTAATCCAGCTATTAATAATAGCCATATTTCACACAAGATCTGTATTTATCTATAGTTTCATTTTTTTCCTACAAAATGATCTTTCAGGAGATTATGTAGGTGTAAAATAGTGCTATGTATTGCTGTTTTAGTCGTGTTACTAACACGGTGATAAAGTAACTAATTTTTTTACTACTAATATTGAATTAATTTATGTGTGTTACATACTTGGAAACTTGCTTCAGAACCCAGATAAGTGAGTTTAATTCAACAGGTCTGTCTTATTTTAAATTCAGGACTCCAGTGTCTCTATGCTGCTAAATGAATATCTGCTGATCTTTATTTTGTAAGGAACGGTGGTCTCTAGACATACATTTTTTTTCATTAATAATTTTAAGAAATATCCCTAAGTGTGAA
The DNA here is from genome assembly GCA_013399195.1 of Dicrurus megarhynchus. Taxonomy (NCBI): domain Eukaryota; kingdom Metazoa; phylum Chordata; class Aves; order Passeriformes; family Dicruridae; genus Dicrurus; species Dicrurus megarhynchus. Next base: position 90,843 of record VXAD01013602.1, on the reverse strand, counting down.
TATTAGGTAATTTTTTAGCAATAATTGCTTGGCAGTCTGAAACTAAATTGATGCCAGATGGAACTGCTAGTGAGACAAAAGCTCAGAAATTTATTGTGATCATACTCTTAAAAATGAGGTTTCATTAAAACAATTAACCTATAGTGACATGTTGCTGTTTTCTCATAAAAATTTAAATAAGTAGCTCAGGACTTACTTTTTCCTTCACTTTTGTGGACTGGTAAGATGACTTAGCTGTTTCAGGCTGTCATACCTTTGTTCCTTGGGTACTGCTGCCACATCACAAACTTTGTTCCTTGGGTACTGCTGCCACATCACAAAAACATGGAGAAATTGGTTGGTAGACTAAGAAAAGTTGTTACTGTTTTAACAAACCAAGTTCCAATGCCTCTGGAAACTACCAGCAAACAAAACCATCCCAAATGCTCAGTTGACAAACCAGGTACTTTTTTAAAAATAGTTTCTCTATCTATTTAGGTTAATATGACCAAGTGAAGGCCAGTAAAACCTGAGAACTCCCAAGAAAGTGCAGCATCCCCTCCCTGCAGAGCCAGGAACCCACCTAGAGGACAGCAGGTTCCTCTGGTTGCTGGCATGGTCCACTCACCCCTGGCAGAAGATGGCAGTGAAGCTGTTATGTCTTGACTGCTTCCTGCCATCTACCTTTAGAGTTGTCTTATCTCTGTGGCACAGGGCCCAGCTTAAAGCCTCCCAAAGGGGCAGATGCCCAGGCATGTTCCAGGTGCTGGAGTGGCATAGATACTGTGGATGGCTTCAGTGGTTTTTTGTGATGATGAGCTTGCTGCACTCCATCCAGCTAGTGCTGTTTGCTAGGGATCCATGCTTGCTGCTTTGCTATTTCCTGGCTCTTATTGGGCCATATAGAGGAGAAGGGAAGGGATATACTGCAGGAGGGATTCACTTCTTCTGGCTTCCAGCCCAGCATTAAGCACCCTCCAGCAGGATGGCTTGTCTGCCTCGCATCTGTCCCTCCTCTGCAAGCCCACATGACTGCATGACTGAAAGGTGAAAGACCAATATCTTGCTCATTTTAATAGTCCCAGAAGCATCATAATGAAAATCTAGCTCTGTAGCTTTTACATGTCTGGTAGCATGCAGCAAATCACACTGTCTTTAATCCTCTCCCTGGCAAAACTCCCACTGACTTCAGTGGGAGTTTTGTCTGAGCATGACCAGAGTTGGAATTTCAGGTTTTGGTCCTACATTAATTTCTCAGTGAGAAACAGAAATGGATATTATAGATTTTCAGTTAAACATTAGGAAGACATAAAACTGACATTCTCTATAATGTAGTAGTACAAATATGGGCAATTACCTTTTTGGCATTGTCTTGTGGGAATAATACAGATGAATTACTTTAACCCATTCCTAACATAATTCATGTGCAGCCATATATTATAGATGCTACCTTTCAGTGACATAACTAAGTGCCACAACTAAGTGCTACAGCAGCAGAAGACTGCATTTGCCAAAAAGGTTGTCATCATTCTTAATAAAAAGACAGCAGTCCTAATTCCACTCTCATTCATGGGAATTCTAAACCATTGTCAATATAATAAATTATTCCTGGTTGATATTAAGGGGAAGGGCATTAGGATCTTGGTATTGTTGTTCCACTTTATCTGTTCAAAGGATTTCATGCTTCATGTTTGGTTTGACTCTTTCATCCTATCCCTGAATCTGCTTTTCTTTACATTTGTGATGAACTAGCTAGCTGGAGTTCAGCACACTAGGTTGGGTTTAAAAAGAAAAAAAAAAAGGAAAACCTCATCTGGCAAAGAGAAGTAAGGTGTAGAAAAATATTTGGGGGGGAATGGATTCTTTCTAAAGACAATGAAAATTAAGGAGTTGGAGTTTACTGAAATTATGGTATAAATGTGGCAATAGAAAGAAAGAAAGGACGAAAGAGAAAGAAAGGACAAAAGGACGAAAGAAAGAAGGAAGGAAGAAAGAAAAGGAAAGAAAGAGAAAGAAAGAAAGAAATATAGATACAGTATAGATACATTTTTCATGCACGTGTCTGCCTTTTGCAACTTGGTCCTTTGAGACCTATTTGTGTGTGCAACCATTGCAGATGCCAATTTTTAGTCTAGTCCAGTGCAATAGAGGATTGTGGCTGTGCATGGTTTGTGCTTTTGGGTTTGTTTTTTCCTTTTGGTCTCTAAAGGCAAGAAGATCAGTTCAGAGATACATTAGTTAGGAAAGTTTATAAGGTCATCTACTTCAATTGCTGCCAATATTCTACATGTGTTCATTAGATTTCATGTGGAATTAAAAAAACATTTTCTTCTGCTTTATGGTATTTGCTTTTAATGGTGGTCAGGAATAAGGCTGTGCTTTAGCAGTTCCTTTTTGAGAGTATTTGATTTTCATGCAAATCTGTTCTGATAAATCTGTTGCTAAGAAACAGCCATGACTGAATTTTTGATAAAAGAGGAAACTAGAGTGAAAATAAATGAATGTCATCCTAAAACACTTGTATTTAACAACTACTAATGCTGTTTAATCTTAACATAAAAATTACAACATCACAGGAGGCCATGTTCTTGGAACAAGTGAGGATAGATGAGCCAGGTGGTCAAGAAAGAATCAGTTAAGAGGTAGGTGAAATTCTTTACAAGGGAAGAAGTGAGTAAATAAGCAGAGGAGACCCATCAGAAGAATGCTAAGGGATATCGGTAAAATACTCAGAGGCAGTAGAAGAAAGAGAATTAATTTATAAAAATATTATGTGCAACATCCTGGATAAAGAGAAACTCTGCTTTATTCAGAGCCCTGAAGAGTAGAAGCAGTGATGCTTCCAGTATTTTAGCAAACCCCCATTGTTGTGTCCTGACCAATTTCAGAATTAATGCATTCATTTTCAAATCTGCTGTAGAAAAACTGCCAGAGTTTGTAGTGTGGCCACTTTTGGGATGGCTGATCTAGCTGATATGTTGCAAATAGTTTTGAGTATACAGCATTTTCCTGCTTCCCATAGCAGCAATTTCAAGGAAAGCTGGCAGGAGAGAGGTGACAGGAGGAGTCTCCAGCAGATGAGGCATCATGTGGCAGGGAGGAGGAGGTGTCTGTAAATGTCAGTAGGGGTTTATCATATAGAGGCAAGACAGTCAATTTGTGCAGCTAATCCTATAGGTTGTGAGTGATGCTGCTGGAACAGAAATTTGACATGTTTCCTTTCTATATATGAGTGTCATTTGCTCCACTGTAGTAATTTTTAGATCTGCATTTGAAGAGGATTTTGAGTATGTAAAGCTTTACTGCCTTAGGAATTGTACTTGGGGAAAGAAGGGTCTTGTTGGAAGGCAATTCTGCATCTTTGATCTGAAGATGTTTTGGCAGGGATATTCCTCCAAACAGCCTGTCCATCTCCAAAGGTGAACTGTTCCTTAAACAGTGTCCAAAAGATCTAATCAAGCATAATGCAGAAATCTGTGACAATGGAAGATGATTGCTTTTCTTTTCCTGATGATTTCTTAGAGGTGCACAGAACAAGGGCTAGAGTAGGTCTGCTGGTAAGACTGCTCCAAATACTTCACCTGGATATCACGAGTGTTTTTCATGACACATGATGTCTGAGCTCCAAAAATCTTCATTAGAAGAAGAATATTCTTGCCAGTCTCTTGGTGGCCAGCAAGGTTTTCTGAGCAGACCCTGTGATCTCTTTAAAGGCCTGGGATATGTATAATTGCTGAGTGCTTTGGGGACAAGTTCTGTAGAGAAAACCACTGAAATGGCTGCTGTTGCACAGACACCAAAGGAATCAGTTTGTTGCTGAGTAATCTAATGTAAATGAGAATAAAATGTCAGGCGTTAATGTTCAGGAAGGAAAGTTAGCTCTCTCTGACTTTGTGCTCACTGAGGGCTAGTTTTGGACAGCTTGTCTTCTGTGCCAAAGTCCTCTGTCCTTCCAGCAGCCCTCTTCCAAAGGCTAGCTAGTACCTTTGCAATCCATACAAAAGTGGGGCCATCAGTGCCCAAAGCCTGTGCACCTAAGGTGAGAGCAAACTTCTTGACAAGGAATAGATGGTAGAGTGTTAGTTCACCACCTTCCCATGCCCTCCTCCTCTTCACGTGTAGATAGGCCTTTGTATTTCATTTTTAAAACCTGTTTTCCAACATGGGAAGTGTTTGGAGATGAAGAGGAGGCAGTCTACGTCAGTGCAAGTTCAAAACAGCTCTAGTTGGGCTGTAAGATCATCTCAGTGAGAGCTTAGTGAACAGAAAAACAAGATTTCTGCAGATGTTGTTTACAATTTGAGCATGATGTTTGGGTTGATTTAGTTTTGCTTCTTTGTAGATTGTCAGGTTTAAGGTTAGCTAATTATTTGGAAGCTGTTTTGCTTGTTGAGAACAAATTCAGAGGTGTATTTCACTGTAGTGTTGACTTCATAACCCGTGCAAATTTTGGGGGCCTGTAAGAATCTCGCACTGGCAGAAAGTAAGAAATTATACAAGACTCTGTGTTACTATGTCATGTAATTAACACTTCCACTAATGAAACTTGTTCAGAAGCAATAAAGGGAAATATCCCACTGAAATAAACTGTAAGTAAAGAATGCTATTAAACAATGTGTGTTCTAGTAGAGTAACCCACTGTGTAGTAGAGCACTGGTGTTCTTCTCGCCAAACTAAACATATCTTTATTCTGCAGGCTGGAAAAGTAATCTGCTAATGTACTGAAAGAGATGTATTTCGTTGAGATATGATGTGTATTTGTTGAGCTCTGGGCTTCCTTCAGTTCTGAATCGACATAAATCAACATTTGAAGTGTTTCCCATAAGATCACTCAAGGTCTACCTTTTTGTCGTTAGGGAAGATTAAGGGTGAAAGAACACCTTGGAGATTCTTCTCTATCCCGAATCTGTATCAACTATATTTGCATCTTTTCCAAGACACATTTTTCCTCATGTGGCTTCAAGAACTCCATAAGTGGAGATTTCTGAGTCTTCTGTGAGCAATTCCAGTGCTCATAGAAGCAGGATCTATTCCAAAGGTCTGGAGGATCTATTCCTGAGGATCTATTCCAAAGTTTCTACCTTAGTCTTTCTTAATGCACTTTCGTCGTGGAACTTCTTGTTCCTGTTCAGCAAAGCATGCAAGAAAAATTGTAACCATGCATTGGAAGGCCGTACTTGTGTACCTCCTCAGACCTTAGTTAAGGATAAAAGAAATCCCAATTCTTCAGTTTTTCATCAGATCTCTGAGTATTTCTAGATTTTTCCGTATTATATTTTCATCTGATGTGCTTGAATGAAAGAATCCTGTAGATAGTATCTCTGTGCTTCGAAGAAATGATCGAGTCTTAAAAAAAATTAAATAATGTCATTAGTAACGATTTTTTTTTTTTTCCTTAAAAAAACCCCACACAAGTTTAAAATCAGGGAGCTTTTCTCCACAATCTAGCATATCTGCCTTATCATCTATCTATGTTGAACTAAACAGAATTTGGAACATTATTCAAGTTGACTACTCCAAATAGCTTTTTTGTTCTCTCAGGTAAAGACTGACAGCCAAAGCAGCATGGGGAAAATTTTATTGCTTCTGTGCACTTTGTATTTATCTTCTAGACAACAGAGGACCTCATTCCCAGTTTTGGAAATGGGAATGCTAACACGTAGATTATTTATGAGAAGTCTGGAAGGAAGCAGTTTTTAATTAAATAGTTCTTAAATGAAATGAAAGGCAACAAGGATTTAATTTCAGGTGAATTATTATTTTTTTGCTTGATGCCAACAAGTACATTCCAGTTGATCTTTTTTATTATTGTGGTGATTTTTCACTGTAGTATTTTTGAAGGATTGTAATTTTACCCATGTTTCCAAGATATCCAAAGCTGCAGGTAACTATAATGAATATTGCTGATGATCTATATTAAACAAAGATAAATAGTTTTTTCTTATATTCTTCACATTTTCTGCTGCCTTGTTTCTTTAATTCTTTGGTTCATGTATTGATGAATATGCCACATGCCAGCTAGATTTTTTTCTTAGGTCTGTGTTTCATTTAACTACCAGTAATGAGAGGCCATAAATTCCTCATTCTTCGTAATAGGGCACATCATCTGAGCTGCAGATACTGCGAATGTGTCCACGAAGCAGTGGACAGCTGTGTAGCCACCGTTCATCCTGTATCTGAGGAGGGCTATGAGTCCCAAAGGGCTCCGTGGTTCCACAGTTAGGGCTGCCAGTTCCTCCCAGGTTCTGGTCATGACTTTGACAGAGATCGCCCCTTCAGTCCTGGGTAATTCAGTGCCAAAGTGCTCTCTTCCTGTTGCCTCCAAACTGGAAGTAATGGTAGCACATACCTCATCATGCATGATCTGTGCGGATTTATTGGTTATGGTACGTAAGAATGTGACAATGCATGCCAGATTGCAGTTGTTAGATCTGTTACACAAATGCCTTCCATTCCGGCTGAAAGGGAAAATGAAGTCGGCAACGTTTGTGACACAGGCTGATGTTTTGCTGATAGCATTCCTGGGGAGAGCTGGCCCTGCAGTGAGGCCGGGGCAGAGGGGTTAGGCACCTTCCATCCTGTCCAGACAATACTAGCAAATCTAGAATGTATTTGAGACCCCTTTTTCCTACGCAAAGGAGGTGTCTTGGCTGAACTGTCTTGCCAGTCTGCCCCAGACCAAGACACCAGTGTCTTTATCCCTGTGCCCTGTAGGTTGCATGAACTTCAGGAGTGACTTGCATTATGAAGGGGTCCCCATGGCTATCCTAGGAAGTCCTCCCTTGCAGAAACATTTGCTCTAGGCTTGTGCGTGAGGGGATGCAGGAATACATGGATACAGGGGAGTATAGAGGAGGTTGTGAGGAGAAAGGCAGCTGAAAGGAACTGACTGGGATTCTTTCACAGTCACGCACCAGAATAAAACCCAAGCAAACAAATATGCAGCTGTGGCTCTTAGATTCAAAGCCAGAACAAAAAGCCCTGATGAAATATTGAGTGGCTAAAATCTGTGCATAGTCATGTCAATGGAAATTACCCAGATTGTGTGTTTGTTCCTCTGTAGAGGAGCTAGGCATTTGAAATAAGTTTTCCTGCAAGATGAACATGTGTTTTAGGGAAAAGGCATCTTGACACCTAGCAACACTGAAAATTTGCTACTCTAAAGCCAAATAATATACCTGTTATTTCATTAGACCCAAAGGTTTGCAGTACTTAAATTATTCCACGTGGGAATGAAGACAATCCAACAATGTAGATTGTTTGCTCTGTATGAAAGTGATACAATGACAAATGAACAATTTAATCTTCTTGTGAAGCTGCAACAAATGAGAAAAAGCTAAACACTGATTTTTCACCTGAAAGCAAAGGCAAACTACCTTTTATCCTTGATCACCCAAACAAAATGGTTCACCATTGAACTGGTGTGGTGTCACCATGATTTTCAAACTAGTATGTTCACTTTGTTTTGCAGTAGTTGTAAGTGAACAGAACTTCCTGAGTTTAAACCCTGATTTTCAGCTCTCCTTTGAGACACCTTCAAGGAGCATACTTACTTTTGTTATTCAGAGAATGTTAGAAGTGCATGCTTATGGGACACAGAGGTATTTGGCTGCTGGATGTGAGGATGTTCTCCAGCTCCCTGTTCAGGTTCTCCTAACTTCCTGGGAGCATTGTCTTGGATGGGAACTGAACTTCTTGGGCAGTGTCAAAAGGTTTTTCTCATCTCATATGTCAAGAAGCAACAGAATACAAGCTTAAACAAGCACTGGTGGGTGTAAATCAGTTAAACAGATTGATGATACCTGTCAGAAGATGTGAAATTGTTTATCCGCTAAACACCAAAGCCTGGCAAGTCTCAGTTTTCTGAGTCACAGACTTAATGTGTAATAGTGTGGTTTTTGGCTCAGTGTACTGTTCTGGGTAGAAGGACATGCAATCTTTGATCTGTGAAGAGCAATATGCTTTAGCAGGATGGACTCAGGTATAATGCGTTTAGGGTGGTCTTGTGTTTCTTTCCACCACAAGCAAAGGAGGATTAACCCCTCAATACTCATTTTGCAACTGCGTGTGACAGTGACTGTAGAGATGACTACACAAAGGCTGAGACTAATGGTTGTTGTCTGGGTAGCTAGCAGGGATGGCAATGAGACAGGAAAGGTCAGTTGGAAGGTGGGTAGAGGCAAGATGTGCTGTTGCTCCACACAGCTCAACTGCTGAGAAAATATGGGAGTGCCTTGCCTTGAACTTTCCTTCATTGCAAGCATTGGCAGGTGCAAAGAAAAGACCATAATTTTAGCAAGTCCACTGTAGATTTGCAGAACAACTGACTTGACTTTGAATTGCTCCACCAACTAAAGCAAGACTAAACTTGTTTCTCTTTAGAAGTTTATTCAGTCTTCTGTTGGTTGGTTGGTTTTTGGGTTTTTTTCTTGAGCTCTGTTTACACCTTTTAATCCAATTCCCTATAATCAACATACTGCATTTTAAGAGACCAGTAGTTTACAGTATTGTTTCTATAATTGCATTGCTTTTCTTTTCTAAAGTGCTGGCTTTATTATCCAGTCTAATAGAATTGCACGAACGTGATTTGGTACCACAGTCGCATACACCTGCTGAACTTGGGAATACAAAGGAATATTTGAAGTAAAACTTAGCACGTTAGTCAGAAAAAAAGTGTGCCAAGCTGTGATTGATTAGTTGTCTTCCACAGGCAGTATAAGATAAGATTGCAGTTTTTAGAGTAAAGCTAAAAAGGTGTCTGTTCTGGTGAGAAAGTTGGATCCTGCTTTGATAATAGGAAAAATTGAATATCTGCTCTTGCTGAAGCATAATACTTACATTTTAATCATACAGAAAATATGAAAATCTTCAGCAAACACAGGAATCTCATGGGATGAGAAATCTTGTGTAATTACTTTTTAGAACAATGTATTTAACTAGTGAAAAAGTACACCCCTCCCAAAAGGAAGAAGAGAGAAGATTCCATGTGGCCTTGGAATTTAGCAGAAGTGCTGACTGATGTGCCATACATTCGCTGTTGTGCTTTTAACTTTATGGTGTGCTATTACTATGTCTTGGCACAGACTGGTCCCTGTTCCCAGGGGAGCTAAGAGCCGGTGCTAGTGCAAGGTCCATTGAGAAAGCATCCTAGGAATCAACATAATTTTTCATGGAAGGAACGATGTTTCTTAAGGCATCACAGCACAAAATCGTCTCTATAAACACTGCTTTTTACATGAGCTGCTTCCTAACTCTTGAGTAAGTAGATGCATCATTTGAAATACACAATTCCAACCACAAAGCTAAAATTAGGGGGTGTTTGTGATATTTATTATGCCTATTGTCTTCCAGTGTGCCTGAGCAATTAGTAGTGACTTCAGGGATGATTGGAGTGATGTGTGTTGCACAGAAGTGTGTTGGGCAAATGTAGCCCCAACAAATAGCAGTGTAGATGGGTCTTGGTAGCTTGCATGTTAAAACTGCATTAACTCTCATGGTGACAGGAGTATAATGAACCATAGAATACAGTCATAGAATGGCTTGAGTTGGAAGGGACCTTAAAGGTCACCTAGTTCCAGCCCCCCTTACCATGGGCAGGGACACATTTCACTAGACCAGGTTGCTCAGAACTCCAACCAGCCTGGCCTTGAACACTTCTAGGCATGGGGCATCCACGGCTTCTCTGGGCAACCTGTTCCAGTGCCTCACCGCCCTCACAGTAAAGAATTTCTTCTTGATATCCAATTTCATCCTACTGTCTTTCAGTTTTAAGCCATTGCCCTTTGTCCTGACACTGCATGCTCTTGTAGTTTTACTCCATCTTTCCTGCAGGCTCCCTTCAGGTACTGGAAGGATGCAATTAAGTCACCCTGAAGCCTTCTCTTTTGTAGGCTGCACAGTCCAAATTTTCTTAGCTTTTCCTGTCATGAAAGTCTGTATATAATTATCATGAATCTCCTTCGCTTGTTCAAAAATAGCAGCACACCTTGAAAATAATATAATTAAATTTTATTTCTTTACCTAAGGAAGCTCAAATTTTTTGGCACCACCAAGGTCAAGGACAGTGCAGACGTACACTGTTCAAGAGATAGCACAGTTCTTGGAATGTGCAGTAAAAGAAGTTTGCTGTTTCTGCCTGTCCCCATATTATGTGCTGAAGATAATTCCCCACCTAGCTGGCGAATTGGAGGCATTTTGGTTTTATTATAGCTCATCAGTTTCAAATAGAACTGGTTTTCTTACATGTCATAACTTTTCTAGAGAGCTGCTGGATTTTTTTAATACGCAAAAGGGATTTTTCTTGAGCTTAGGTGATGAAAAATGGACAAGTCTTTAGTTTAATATCAAATAGAAGAGAAATTTGTCCCTGTGGTGTATAGCCCACATATTCCCCAAAGCAGGCTATAGATTCTTGTCTGGCTCCAACTTCTGTCTTCTTAAGAAAAAATGTCTAAAAATGAAATCAAAGGAAGATTCTGGGTGGCACACTGGAAGGTGGAGGTCTCTGGAGTCTTCTTAAAAGCTTAAGCCAACTGTGAATCTGCTCTTGGAAATAGCTAATGACTACAGATAACGCATGTTTTTCACTTCAGCCTATTATATTTTGTCTAAAATTTTCAGATTTCAGGTGTAAAACAAAGCAGATTTTATAAAAACCAGAGGCAGTAGTATGTGACTGAATGTAATTACCATACTTGTTCTGCCTTTCACAAGTAATTCAGTTTCCACATCTCCACATTTCCTGTGGATAAAACCACACTCCGAGGTGCTTCAAGAAATTACCCTTCATTTTGAGCACAGAGCCCATTCAGAAAAGGGCAGCTCTCACTTCTTGTCAGCACAGGCAATAGTGTCATCTTGCATCCTGGAAATGGTTTTACATTATTTGAATATCACAGCCAGCTGCCAGGCTGGTCTGTAAGGGTAATGTGGCTTAGGGCATTCAAAAAATGAAATGTAACTTTCTGATGAGTAGATAGTCTAGCAAATAAACAAGTGTGGAAATGGTCTATGTAAAAGTTTGCTCACACTGATAAAAAGGTCCCAGCAAAGGGGAAGTTTGAAAAGATGTGAGCTCAGCTGCCTCTGATACATAAAAATTTCCATCTGATGAGTTCTAATTGTCTCAATTAGAGAAGAAATAGACAGGAAATAGGATTTTTGAATGCAAACAACTATTCATAAAAGCCATTGCATGAGATGTTTACTTGCTAGTAAGTGAGAGGGATCTCAGAGTGATACAGCAACAAAGTTCCGAGGGCTGAATTTTTCTTAAACTGTTTGGTACTGTCAGGAATTGGCCTGAAAGTCACCTAATTTTCCAGGTTTTCCTCACCTACATCAGAGAGCTGAATATATTTGGAACCTGCTTCATACCACACAGAAGACTAGCTTTTACCAGTTAGCCTAATTGAGTAGGTTTACAGAACAGTTGTCTGCTTTTCACCTGCAGCACTTTGCAGTTTATACTGATTGAAAATACTAGTTCACCATACAAAATTGCATCTTGAAGTATTGCAGAAATTATTCAATGAATAGATTGAGTTCCTAGTCATTATTCCACTTTAACACCTAGAAATGTGTAATGGTCACTTTTCCTTGCCCTCACTGCAAGTGTGGTGGAAGCAAACAATGGCAAAAGAGCCTCCTCCTGTGTAGCAGAGAACAGCAGGACTGAAAAGGACTTAAAGACATGCCTCTATTAAGTTTCAGTTCAAGAGACTTTGCCTATTTGCTGTGAGAGAAGGGATTTGATCCTTATACTAAAGCTATTTTATAGTGTAAAAGGATTTTGTTTTCCCAAGAAAGTGTGTATTAGTCAGCCTGCTTTTTTGGAGCAACAAGTTGAGATTCAGGAAGTTTAGAGATGTAAGGATGATATCTACCAAAAACTGAATGCAGTTTTAAATGGGTTGCACTCTTAATGTTTCTGCAAACAACTCTCATTCATCTGAAAAATGTGTTCTGACTTAACATAAGTATCTTCTGTGCCATCTGAGCAACCCATTCCCACTATTCATTAGGCTCTGCCCTTCATTAGAGAAATCTTCACCAAAAACTCTTAATCCTGGCATCTTTCCCAGTAGAGTCAATCATGTGGGGATCTGGGTGATCAGTAATGACAAAACCAGCCTTGGTATGAGTATTTCACTTGATAAATTGCAGAGATCTAGGCTTTACTTACATTTGTCAACAGTGACCTTCCCGTGAAGTGCCAGGCATTTGAAAAATTACTTCTAGTGTTTCAGGTTGAGGGGGAAGTACTTTTTCAAACTATGAGAACATTTCCCTCATGCACCATTAAACCAACTGCGGAGAAGGAAAAGCAGGACAGGGATGTGAGTATGCTTGTTTCTCAAAATATAGGGTTGAATAGCCACATGCCAGAATATTTAAGTTGTATTGCTGTGAGCCATGCCACGTAATGATGAAGCAATTTTGATAATGATACAGTGAGCCACAGAAGAGTAGGAGTTTCTTTAAAGCTGCCCTTTCTTTTCTGTGCTTGGGACTGTCCATTTTCTCATCTTGTTCTTCAGTTGTGTGTCTGCTGCAGTGGATCCTGCTTGTCTTCTCTCATGTCCTCAGTAATGTGGATACAGAACCTGCTGGTGGTCCCCACTCTCACTCTCTCCTCTGCAGTCCCTATCTCTCCTGCAGACACAGATGCCATCTACCTGGCAGGTTACTCAGCTCTGTCTTGCCTCTGCAGTGCTCCTTCTGTCCAGCCTAAAACTCAGTCTGGGACTCCAACATGTTGCAATTGTCACCTGGGTGACAGGTGCTTTGGAGTAAACACAGCTTTTTATTGTCCTCAAGGTCTTCTCTGCTGCCCCCTTCTTTGGGGGGACATTTGCTCAACCTGTTGCTGCTGCCCAAAGGCTAAACACTTGGCTAAAGATGCCGTTTCAGGATAGGCACTTTCAGAGGGTGTTTTTTTCCACCTGTTTCTGGCATTGTCTTTTGATTGTTACAATTAAAAGATGTGAATGTCATCCCCAAAACCTTAGTTAATGTGGATGGAGAATGAAGTTAAATATGGTATGTGTGATCTCTGCTGGCTCTTCAGTCAGGAGATTAGGCAAAATGTCTTTGCTGTTAGATGGTGCTTCTGGTTTTCTATGAATACTGAATGTAAACTGGAAGAAGTAATGTGGAATTTAAGTGGCAGGGTTAGATGTTGAGAGTTTGAATGTCATCTGTGCTGATTTTGCTGTTAGTTCAAAGGCTCCTGCAGTTCACAGAAGTGGGACACTGTGCTAAGCAGGGTTTTTTTTTTAAATCCCTTTACGAGGTCTTATCTCTCTGGCACTTTCATTAAAAATACAAAGCATAGAGTGAAAACAAAACAAAAGCTGTCACTGAATTACTGTTCACCATAGACCTTTTTCTGGAAGGTGACTAGATTCAGGTGTGGATTGGGGAGGCAATGGGATGTACCCCTGGGCGGGATGAGTCCGTCTGCAGCGACTTCAGGTTTACTCCACTACTCTTCTCAGCATCTTCTCTGCATCTCTGTGACTATGCAAATTGTCCCGTGGATTTTGGCCCGGAACCATGTTTCTTTCAGAAATTACCAGCTTCCCACATCAGGATGAGCCCATTTGCTCTGTGTCTTTTGTCTTGTTATAAATCCAGGCAGGGCAGGCATTCCCTGGATTTGTGCTGTTACTGCTGTGTGATTCAAGTAGCACATAAGGTAAAAAAGTTAATGTGTGTATTCCATAGCTTATTTCTGAAAATGCCAGAATGAGTTCAACAAATTTTGAGATCTTTCACAGTGGAAGACTGTGCACAGATTGTGCTGGACCCTGACATTTAGTCTAGGTGATGTACCAGTACAAAAACTTGTTTCGATTCCAGTTCCTATGAAAAAACCCACTGTTCTCCATCTGCACCCAGATATACAAAATTTCTGAGGTGAGTTCAACAAGGCACACAAAGAGCTGTTGACTATAGGAGTGGAGGACAACTGGTCAAAATTAAAAAAAAAAAAAAAAAGATAAATTACTCATCTGAGGGAAGAGTACCATACACTGAGTTACAAGAAAATCTTTGTTTCTAACTCTAGGTCCTTCTTCAGTCATCAGCAACGACGATGATTCAGCCAGTCCCCTCCACCACATCTCAAATGGCAGTAACACTCCATCTTCTTCTGAGGGGGGTCCTGATGCAGTCATCATTGGGATGACGAAGATTCCTGTCATTGAAAATCCACAGTATTTTGGAATTACCAACAGTCAGCTCAAGCCAGATACCTGTAAGTACAAACAACTGTGTGTGTTTCGATCATTCATTTTACCCGTGCAAGTGTTGTGGCTCGTTAACAGAACTAGCATAACAAAATACTCTAAATTCCTGGGACTGGAATGGTGGGGCTAAAATGTGTGCTATTTATTAAAGGTACATGGGATGAACCGCTTTACCTCTGTCTAAGCCAAATTCAGCCATGGTGATGAGTCAACGAAGTGAGCAGTGTTATGCTCAAAGCCCAATCCATATTTCATCAAAATCACTGGTAGCCTTTCCATTGATTTCAGTGGTCTTTGGCCGGTCCTGTGCACTGAATGTATTCTTGGGAGAAAACAAGTCTTGGATCAGAAGCATAAGTCAGTATTGTTACATATGCACTACTTTTAAATTAATCATATCAGCATCACCAGATCATATCATCAGCTCACATTAACAACCTAACTTTCATATCTCAGTATTTGTAAAGTTGTAAGGATGATAAGGGTTAAAACGTCAATTCTTGTAATTTCATTGTATAATTCAACCTCTACAGACAGAACTTACTTTGAGTATTTAAAAGTAGAGCAGAAGAGCAGAAGGTTCCGTGATGGGCAATACATGTCGCATACAAATTTTTTCATGTTCAGTTAGTAGCAAGTGGAATGTGAAGAAATATTAAGAGCTAAACATATTGAACTATGAAGAGTTAAAAAAGGAGTATCACTTCCTTCAGATGCTGCTTCCTTCAGATGCTACTTTTCAAACCTAGTAACAGTTTCAGAATTGAACATGTGAAATGCTGATTTTTGAACCAGTGATTGGCATTAATGCACATAACTGAGAAAAAAAAACCCTAAAGGATATTGTGATAAATAGTAACTGCACTGCTTACTATTTCTCATCAGGACACTAAGTTCTATAAGTGTTTTAGAGAAGGTTGTTCCAAAGTGTCACTGGAAGTCTCAACTGTTTCTCTGGGAAGTCTCTGTGGAGATTCCCAATATAATTAGTGAGCACTGGACTTGCAACTAAGGGACACTACATCCTGTCTGTATCCTGCCCTGAAAGATACCACTTCCTAGCACAAACCGTAGTATAGGGGCTTACCGCCAAGGTTGGAAGCCTTTGCCTCCAACTTTGCAAAGCTTAAATGCTGTAACATAAATCCTTTTTGACCTGTACATGAGGGCATGCATGCATGACACGAATGCATAACTTCTAACACTGCAAACAAAGACTGATGCTGAACTACCCACTTACCTTGTGAATATTAATGCTTATTTAGATCCAGATTGTTGCACTAAGCACAGTCCAGAAGGATGTTCCTGCAACACAAAGTCTTTTTATGCCTTTTAATTGTACATCCCTGATGTTCATTATTACTATAGCTTTTTTGTGTGATGCTATTTTGTAACTAGAAATGCTGCATTATCTCTTCTACCAGCAGATAAGAATGATGATAATCTGAATATTATGACCCAGCATATGCAGTGGAATCACAAGGAAATCACTGATTTGGTGATACTTGATCAGCAGAAGAGAAATATTATACAGATTCATTCTGATGAGAACTTTAATTCTTCTGAAAAATAGAAGCTGCTAGAGAATCATAAATGGGCAACATACCCACTAGTGCTCCCTATTATTATATAAAAGGCTATGCTTTTAAATATGAGGCTACTGTACCTGTGTTCCCAGCTGCATTAGACAATTTTAAATTCTTTAAATAAATATCAGTAACTGCAGTTTTTAACTTCAGCATTAATGTTGAAACAACATACATGCTATTCCGGAGAAAAACCCAAACTACACCAAAATACAGAATTCTCTCACATTTAGTAAGCTGCACATTAAGTACTGACATATTAAATCACGGCTGACTTGTGTCAAGTATGTCCTGATCCTAAAAATACTTAAGTCTGTATCTGGTTTTGTGTGCTGCAATGAAACCCACATGGTGTCAGCGAAATTAATCACAGTACATGAAGTTCAGTTGGCGTATAAATGCTTACAGGATATGCTTCAGGACTCTGTTGTGGTGCTTTGGAGAGGTTTGAGGGGCCGATGCTCTGCATTCTGCCCCATTGCCACTGTGGTCCCGGTCTTTGTGTTTTGGAGGGGGGCTGGGGGTGGTGGTGTTGTTTTTGCTTTAGCAGAGAGAATCAGGTAAACTATGGCAGTGTATAAACCAAGGCAGATTTCTTCTACTACACTGAGCATCTCTCCAATAAAAAGTGTAATTGAAATTGTCTTGAACAAAAATGGGCTTCCCAGATATAATTTTGCATATGCTCTCTTTCCTTCTTTCTCAGTTGTATATTATTACAGAGCTGTGCTTGTCCTTTCGTGACCTGCCAACCTTCTCCTGATGTGTATATCTGGTTATTTATATACCTCTAACCTAAGTAGCTTTTGCACCTTGTTTCTTTTTAGAATAATGCCAGCTCCAGATGTCATCTGCTTTCTCATCTACAGCAAGATAGTTAACGTTTGTTTTTATTTCCTCTGTTCTAAGTTCCATTGTTCACCAGAATTAAACCAAACAATCACTGACAGTCATGCTGGAAAAGGTACTTTTGTATTTAGCATATGTTGCTCTGTGGAAGGAGGTGAGACATCAAGCTAGGTGAAACTGTACACAGATTGTATTGCAGTTTTCACAGAAATGAAGGAATACTTCTTCTGTGAGTAGCAAGTGGAATTTCTTTTTTATTATCTACTTAGGCTGTATTTTGACTTACCTACAGAAAACCATTTCTGAATAGAGAGTATCAAGCTGCACTGCAAAGTATTGGAAGTGGATGTGTTTAAAAGAAAACTTAGAAGTTGATTCCAAACACTGTCATTTGAAATTCCATCACTGAATCTGTAATTTGGTCCTTTCACTACTGAATCACTAAATCCAAAGAGTGATGACTTCTAAAGAGTCTGTCTCAGGCTAAAAGTTACAGCATTTTCCTCCTCTTAAGATACAGCCTTCAGGGTGGGAAGAACAAACTGGTGAAGACCAAAGACCCATCAGCTTCAGTGGTCAGCTTCCAGTCATCACTCAGAAGGACTGCATCTCTGTCACTTCAGCACAACATTCATCTCTACCTTTAACTGATGTAACAGAAGAAGATTACATTTTCCAAGTGGGATTGGCTGGTATTTCCCACTTAACTACCAGTATTACTCACCAGCTCCTTCAGCACATCTGTCTGACATGCTATCCCAGCGCTCCTGGCTTTTCCTTTCCATGCCATGTACTGTTGCTTGCTGCTGGCTGGTAGGTTCCTCTGCAACTCCAACATCTTGAATATTTTCACCTTGAAAGAATACACTCTGAGGTGCATAGACACCTACCAGACTTCTTGGTTCCTTTTTGTATGAAAGCAAAAGGTATTTCTCATTTGTCAGTTCTTGTCAGATAGTGACAATTCTGATTTCAGACAGATGAGAGAGAGCCAGAAACCTGGACATGATGCAGTGCTCTTTGCAGTTAAGGCATTATAAACCAAGTGCTGTATTACTGTCCTTCTGCAAACCTCTTGCCTGGGAATTACCGACAAGGTTCAGTTGTTGCTGTTGAAAATTGAGGCATAACTTTGTAGGGAAATAACATCACCAGGTCTATAAACCTTGCGTGGATGGCAAACCTTGCAAGATTTTTGTCCCCTGAAATCAGCTGGACAATGTAATATTTTGTGGGCATAGACCCAAACCTTTACTAGATGGTTAGCTTCACTAATCTTATGAGCTGTCACAGACCCTAAGATATTTGATATTTTCATTAATATTAAGGTATTTCAAAAATTAGTCTTCTACACCTCTGCACAGAAATTGTAGTTGCTGAAGTTATCAGCCAAGTCTACCAGACCTGTTGAAACAGGACAGAAGAAACAAATCCATTTTCTCAAGGACCAGCT
This sequence comes from Dicrurus megarhynchus, assembly GCA_013399195.1. Classification (NCBI taxonomy): domain Eukaryota; kingdom Metazoa; phylum Chordata; class Aves; order Passeriformes; family Dicruridae; genus Dicrurus; species Dicrurus megarhynchus. The sequence goes on along the minus strand of VXAD01013602.1, from coordinate 72,724 downwards.
ATGGACTTTCTTCATCACTTAGCTTGCAGCACTTGGAATATATCAGTCAATGACTGCTAGATGTCCATGATTCATGGTGGAAGTGCACTCAGTAAGTAACATTGCTGTGTTGATAGGAATGTGAAAAGCCAAATCTGAGGAGAGGTCACAAAACGTCAGTGGAAGTGCCCAGGTTGAGATTCTCAGGGCAGAACTTGGATAAGAAATTTCTTGCAGATGGTTCTGGGATTTTGACAATCAAATTGTTCTCTGAGCCTTACCCCAGTAACTCCCACCCCTGCCCCACAAAGTCACTGAGGTTGTTTGGGTGCTACCGAAAGGAAGGTTGGAGGTTTGCCCTTTAATGAAGAGTTTGCAAGCTCACAGTTTCAGCCCCCTATAGTGGAGAAATAGCTGCACTTACATCAGTTTGCACTTCCCAGCTAATCTGTACTTTCAACTCACTCAGTTTTGTCAATTTCATGGATTTCAGTGTTGGAAAAGAGCTACTGTACTGGGCAGGCTTATTGATTAGTCAGTGGATGGTTTAGTGACAAGATGTTTTCAGTGACTGACATATAAATAGCCATTGCATTTCAGATGATGTCGTGTGGATTGTGACTTTCATATGGGAAATTTGGGTATATTCTTGAGATAGTCTTAGTATTTCATCTCTATTTCTGCATTTTCAGATTGTGTTCTTTCAAGTGTAGGAGTCTGAATATGCAGTTTATATAATAGATATTTTACTTCCAATTGGCTTCCATTAGGGAAGGTCTGAAGCTGATTACAAGTTGGCAGAAATAATTTTTCTAAATTAATTTTTATTTATTTTGCTGATCTGAAAAAATTAATTTAGCCTATAGTTCCAGTTCCAGAGTAAATTGCTAATTCCATGTGCAGTGCTAATTTTAAAGGCAGAAATTTTGAGAGCACCCCACTTTTATCCCCTTCTGAACACTGAACTTTTCAATTTATGTTTAGGGATTTTTATTTGCATTATAGGGGTTGTTACATCATTTAGTTAAGAGTGAGCTCAATCTTTTTCTGACTTTCCTTGTTCTTTAACTAGGTATTTCTTTTTGACATATGCATAGCCAGATTTTGGGTGTTCCCATTAGTCAGGAAAGTTGCAGCAATGCTCTGCTTCAGTCCACCACCTTCTTGAATGACTTTTGAGGGAGAAAATAAATAGGACAGTTATTCTTACCATTTATCATGACTCCCATAGTACAGGACTTTTGTCTTTAAAGCCATAGGTCTTAGAGTCTGGTGATGATGTCAGATTTCATTTTAGAATGAAAAAAAATCTGAAGAAAAGCTTCAGAATATGAGGCAGACCCCAGAAGCCTGAGGAAACAGGAGAAAAAATCTGAAGTTTTTGTTCTCTTGTTTATTATATTCTTTTTTTGTTTATTCATTACATTCTTTTTAAATTCAGTTTTGATGATTTGGGAGCATTTGAACAGGGCAGAAGCATATGAGTATGCAGAGCTGGCCCTGCTCTGCCCTGTCACAGCCACCACCAAGAACAGAGGGGAGCAGCCAGACACTAGGGCCCGCTGAGTTGCGTTTCCTCTGCCAGGCTGTTTGCAGGAGGGTGCAGCTAGCTGTAGGTCAACACTTTGTTGTTTTCACGGCTCTGACCACTCACACTTTACAAGGCAGTCTGGCTTCTCTTAATTTTGGAGCATGTTGACAACCTTCTTCCCAACCCTTGGATCAGTATCAGTGGGTCATTCAATATGAAAAAAAGAAGTAGTTGCGCTTCCAGGGTAGATGGAACGGAAGGAGGAATTGTGATCACCTGGTCTGTATTTCTCAGGCATCCTTGTCCCAGGAGTCCCACAGCAGAGCCTGGCCCCAGCACATGTTTCTTTGCTGGGTGTGCAAGCTCTCACTGCCAAGAGGTGACCAGTGTCACTCTGGTGAAATGAAAGCTGCTGGCAAAAATAAAATTCACCAGGAGAGTCTCTGTGCTGCAGGGATCTGACAGGCCTCTGACCCAGAGCAGGAGCTCTGTCTGTTTCTGGGTGCTGCTCATCCTGTACAGGTAGCATCCTTTGGAAAATAGCAATGCATAAAGTGCAGACTGCCTGCAGCAGGTAGTCTCCGTCTGACTTCATTCCAGACCATGTCTGTCACCCTACACTTTCCTGCAGTCCTGAGGAATAGGGGTAATTTTTGACAAACATTATAAGATAAAAAATTAATCAAGTTGGTCCCTGTGCACAGAAGAAGGATTGCCCAAGACAAACACTCTGTAAGCATTTCCATCTCTTTTGAAAGTTTTTTGTATTTGAGTGACTACAAAAAAAGGGCTGCTGTTGTGTTTTCTTAGCCAGCTAAGCCCTAAGGCTGGGGATTTTCCATCAGTTCCCAAAGCTCGCAGAGCTGAAAATTTATAAGCAGCTTATTTTCCTATAAAAGACACCATGACCTCAGCAGCCAGAATGCAGAGGAGCAAAACTGATGAATCTTAGTGAAATCCAGACTGGGAGGAAAAACCTCTCTGTCCAAGCTGAACTTGTCATTCCTGACATTCATTAGTTGGGATTGTGTGGTTTAACAGGGCACTCACTTTGGACTCTTCGGATGCTGAAAACTAAAAAAACTTTATATGCTGAACGTCAAACATGGATGAGATTGAGGTTACAAGGAGGGATATAAAAATTATATTTACTTCTTGTCCTGATCCTGCTGTTTGTTTTTACTCTGGATATATTTTACCGGCTGAATAAGGATATAAAGATATATGAAGTTATATTTTATTATCTTGACTAAATACTTTTGTAGTTTGACTGCATATTTTAATCCCTGATTGCAGTCACCATTTAAAATTTGTTTTACCTCATTAAAAATTCAGAGTTCGAAAGAAAAGCTCATAAATTTCCTCATTTAGTGTTGAGGTGAACCCCAGAATCACTTTTTCCCCAGGATGTTACTTTTGTTGCAGTCTTGATCTGTCCTTGAAGTCCATTTACATCTAATTAAAAAAAAGGAAGATATTGTGCTCTCTGCAAAATATTTGCATTTCATCACACAGAATGTTGTTCTGTGACCCAGATTATTCAGTAAAATATTTTCACTGAAGTCCAAATGCTGGAAATGGAAGAAAGAACAGCTTTGACTCTGATCTCTGTTTTGTGGATAGCACAAGTGTTTTACCACCTGGAAATAACAGCACATGAAACATACTTCAGGGTGAATAGCAGATGTTCTAAGGACATCTGAGCAAAGAAGATCCAAAGTATGCATTTGAAGTTCATAGTATGAGTCAAGACAGTATGAAACATGCACTCTCAAGGAAATGTCCAGTGTCAAAATTACGGTGAAGCGTGCACCTTCTTGTTTAGATTTGTCAGGTTTCTTGTTTAAATTTGTCAGGTAAACTTCGGATAAGAACACTGTTCTTCCTCAGCAGAGCACTGAAGTACACTGTCCACATCAAACCCAACTGTGGGCTTCAGTCAAAGAGAGCACTTTATCAAAGATAAGTGAAATTAAGCACATGTTCAAATATTCTCTGCAATTAGAGTGTTAGTCAAGGTGAAAAAACCCAATGTGGTGATTTTAGAGTAGTGTAATCTCCATGGCATTGCTACATTTAGTTTGTCATTTGATAATGCATCTGTATCAGAAACACATACAGTGTTTCGTCACCAAAACACCTATCTAAATCAGTAACACATAAATGACAAATAGTCATTTATATTGTTATGATTAAATTACGCCTTTCAGACTCTGCAAACTAGGTTCTATGGATGTTGATTTTATATACAGAAACCTGCATGGGTAGTACTTAAATTTAAGCTAAACAGGAAAAAAAAGGGCAATCCATTCTGAAAACATCCCTATCATGAGCCTATGCATAAGAGTAGGATTTGGCCTTGGATTTATTTCTTTGTGTCAGTGAAAGTTTTGGCTAAATGGGAAATACACATCCCAGGGAAATTAGAATAAAATGAGAAATTTTAAGTCTGAGAAATAATAAAGTATGAGAAAGTTAGAAATAAATAACTTTGTAGCCAAAATTATTTCATAAACACTGCTTCTAATTTCCTTGAATTCATCACCAAGCCAAGTTGTGTCATTATTCAGAAACATGATTGTGTAAAAATGCAGTTAGCCCTGAGCACGAAAGCAACTAAAGATGACTTTTGAGAGAAAATTATCAGGAGCACATATGCCCACAGTAAGCATTGGTTAAGACAGAGTAGTATTTATTGCAGTTACAGGGTGATGAGCCATGTTGTTTTTCAGCTGTGTGTAACATCTTCACTGCTCTCGCCAGCAGCTGAGCAATTAAGGCTGTCAGTGCTTTGAGACTGACATTTGAGAGAAGTTTAGCAGTTTGTGTCCCACACGACCATGTGGTTGGCTTTGCAAGTCTGCAGATCTGCTGCAGGCAGGAAGGCTCTGGATGGCCTCTGTAGCCATCAGAACTCTGAATGTATGCATGCCTCTTACGTTTCTGTGTGTGAATGGGGGTGCATTGACTTGCACAGCAGCCTAAACCCAGCAGGAGTTCACCTGCTCTGTGTTGTCATTCCCTTTCCTACATCATTTATACTCTGGCTACTAGATTCTACCAGGGAGCTGCTTTCCTCACTGCATCCCACTGGAGATGAATATGAGGGCTGGTATGCAGACAGCTTGAGCTTTCAGCTGCTCTTGGTTAATGTCCCAAACATGTGCAGCTTGATTATTATCTGTCTTGAGGAACCTTTCCCAGCAAAAATGCCCCTGAAGTTCATAAGGTTTAAGCATGTTTAAGGTTTGGTTTTGACAAGTTTTTGCTGGGGAGTTCCTCAATGTCTCAGACTTATCTGCATCTGGTTTACAAGCACAGGGTAGACCAGCAACAAGTTGAATCTAACAGACATTTAAAATGTTGTCAGAGATAAGAGTAACACAGTTGGTAACATTATTAAGTACTCTGTAATGTTCTTCAAATATTTTTTGACAGTGTTAGCTCATTAATTAAACTTCCAAACAGGCTTCTCATGTTCTACAATGTCAGTTGGGGAAAAATTATAAGATTATTTTTTTCTCAGTGGAAGGTGTTTAATTAATATGCCCATTTTAATTTAGGCATACATTCTATATAATAAAATACATGAGTTCAGCATTTTTGAGTCATATATGGATTATATGAGTAGACAATTCCAGGAATGCGTTTCCGTCATAACTTGACAGGTATGATATGTCAAGCGTGAAATGTATTTTTATTATTATGATCATTTTTTAGAGCCCTCCCTTTCTCGCTTGCCCTTAAGCTAGTTTTCTTCAGGTTTGTTGGACAGAAGTGAGAACATCTTTCATTACCCTCTGCTTTCTTGGTTAAGGATGCTGAAGGGACCTCTGCTTAGTGGGGCAATGTCTGAGGGACACAAGGAGAGACAGGCCGTCCTTGAGCTCAGTCGTACTTGTCAGTGAGGGTTGTAGTGGCTTTCTCAGCCTGCAGTTGAGCAGGACATTCCACAGAGGATGGGCTATTGATGTTCAAAGGTCAGAATGCAGATTGAATCGTGAGACATGCAAATCTGGTATGAGGTGAGCCCTGGTTTGGGCTTATGTCTAGTCCATCCATGCCCATAATAATTTAAGACTATTATTTGCAGATTGAGAGGGACTTACTGTGATTGAAGTACAAAACTCCTGAATAAGCTAAGTCAAAACCCTGCAATGAGGTCTGAAATTCTTAAAAATTCTCCAGATGAAAAGTTGTGCCCTACCTATGGCTAGCAACTTGCCTGTTAGCTTTGGGGGGCAATTAAACAATTAAATGGAAAGCATAGTGCATGGGGGTGTTGTTTGCATTTTTAAAAAATATGTGGTGTATGCATATCAATTATTTCCTGTTTCTCTATATTGTGGCATATCTCTGTATAACTAACACGCTCTCTAGGAAATTTTTTTTTTTTTAATTTCTGCAGTTGTAAGATCTAAATTCCATTCTCAGATGTCAGCTAGTCTGCTGAAATGGCATTCAGGTGCTAAATAACACTAAGTAACTGGTTTTCTAAAGAGTCCTAAACAGCTTCAAAATGTAGAGTCTGGTCAATAGAATTCAGAAGCTTAGTCAGCTTGGTACTTTGGGAAATTCCAGTAAATTATTGTTTCATCCTTAGCTACCTAAATGCCTTTGAAAACTGGTTGTTGGAAACTGTTGAAAGTCAGTAGTTGCACAGGGGGCAGGAAAAGGCTGCAAGAGGATGCCTTGAACAGCTCTGAGTTGTTTTGGACAGTTGGAATCAGAGTTAAAAAGGTAACAGGGAAGCAAAGCTGTTTTCAGAGATCCCTTCCCTTCTTTCCTCCTCCCACCTTGGTTTGTTTCCCACAGAACTGTAAAGAAGGAATGGAAAATGGGGTGGTTGTCTCTATCATGTGGTTATTTATTCCCAAGATTGGATAGTGAGAAACTAAATCTAACTTCAAACAATCTCCAGTTTATATAATTTTGGAGGAAAGACAGATTTGACAGAATTTTCAACTGCCATTATGAATACTTCCTTGAGCCACAGTTTCAGTTAGAAACTTTCTGAAATTAGGCCATTCCCACACAGCATGTCTTATTTCTGAGTGTTGCTGAGGATTTCTTTAGATTTGGTTTCTTAGGCTTTCTTTTGATGATGTGCGCTTTTTTTT
>VXAD01013602.1:0-66080 GCA_013399195.1 Dicrurus megarhynchus | reverse complement strand
TTTTTTTTTTTTTTTGGTACCCACAGCTTGGAAGGCCTGTGGCTGCCTTAACAAAAAAACTCTAAGAAATAGCTGAAAACAATACTCAATAAGTGGAACATGTCCCACACAAAGTAGGAACAGAAAAACGGAGAAACAAATGGAAAAGAAAAAAGAACCTCAGCCTCAGCTTTTGGCAAAGAAAACACAACAAATACATGTCTGATTTGTTCCAACCACTTTGCAGGAGAACATGATTTATCTTGTCCCTGTTTTATTCTCATCAGAAGAAAAGTTCTGCAATATTTGCAGACTCCACTTGAGAGGCTGTTGAGACTGAAATAGCGATGGGATTGCCTCCAGACAGAAATGCATTGGAGAAAAGCTTGAAAAGCTCCTTCTTGAGTGGTACAGAGCAAGAGAAAAGCTTATAGGCTATTTCTCCATCCTCTGATTTAGAAGAGGAAGTACCCTATTACACAGTGTTGTGGTCTAATGATTTTGTGATGCTTCAGTCCAGGAAGTTCACTTGTGCAATGGCAGGCATGCAAAGGTGCTGTATAATCAGGTGAGAATGAAATGATTTGTGTTATCATTGCCCAGCAATGCCATTCCTGCTTATGCTGATAGTAAATTCTCACTTTATTTTGCTTACTGTATCTGCTCAGTTCAGGAATGGACAAATGGCTACAGTGGACCGTGGTAGTAACTCATCTAGTTCCTGAAAATGGCAGTACCAATTAGGAACCTTTCTTCAAATAAGTATCCAATAAACCTTAAGGTGTGTATTTCTTTCATGTCTTCTAACACCTAAAGATTGGCTTATGCTCGGTGACACATTGATGTCCTTTTGTAAATACTAACCCTGTCTAATAAACAAGCAGATATTCCCTGAGTAGGATGTAGCAGCTTCCCTGACATTAACAGCAACATATTTGTATCCCTCTATGGCTGAAACACTCTGGACCAGGAGAGCAGAGAAGAGAGATCAGAGGCAGCTAAAAGGCCAGAGGGTCACAGATCACCCACAGCCATTGCAGCAGAGAGCTGATGCTCATCTGTCCTGGCAGGTAATGACGTGAAACAGTGTTATCAAGATCAGAGATGATTAGTGTCCTGCACTCAGTGCAATCGCAGGGGTGAGCCCTTGGTTCTGCCGCGAGGGCTCTGAGCCCCAACAGCACTCACAAAGTGCCTGGAGAAGGGCACCCTGTCTGTGTCAGGACAAGTAGAAGCAAGTTTGCAGTCCCTCAGCTTGTGCAGCCCATGGCTGACTGGAGGTGTAAACTGCCTGTGACCAAGTCACATCAGTTCTGTGGCCACTAATGGACAGGGTGAATTAGTGGGCTGGACTCCTTCAGATGCTGTAGCCAGCCCCAGATCAGATCAGCCAGCAGGCATCAGATAGGAAGCTCAAAAGCTCTGTGCTCAACTCAGCCTTACAGGAAAGGGCCTTTCAATCTTGTGCCCAACCCTGACAGGAGACATCAGGTGCATTTTTTTGGGTGAGGTGTTGTTTCAGACACAGTAAATCACAGTTCTCGTCCTGAAGATGTGGTATGGGAGCACAGACTTAAGACTCAAATTCACAGAAGTTCACAGAGAACTTCTTGGAGAACATACTACCTTTTTGTCTTAGCTTTTTTACCTGAAGAGGAAGATGACTATTTCCCAGCTTGCCAAAGGCTTTTGCGTTATGCGTTCTCATGCAGCCCATTTCCTTGCTGGAAATGGTTTCCCACATTTACCACAATGTTGGATTGGACTTTAAAGTTGCAATTTTTTGCCTCTTTTAATGGCAGCATTTTAGAGAACCTTGAAATTGTACCACACCAAGGAATAAACACAGTGCAAAACAAGGTATATCTTTCAGAAATCATAGAATCATTAAGATGGGAAAAAAGTCCAAGACCAACTTTCAAGGAAGATGAGAAGATTCGACTTTTTTTTTGCAGTGATAGCTTTCCTCTAGAGGCCCAATTTAGAATTGATTTCCTATTTTAACCAACATGAGTCTTTCCTGCCAATTGATCCCTGTGTGTTTCAAGATTGGCCTCAACATCTGAAACAGGGCTGTGGTAAATGGCAATATTAAACAAACTGGTAAGAGATTTGTTTTGCACTGGTAGGTTTCTTTTTTTGACTGCAAGATAGAGTGTTTTCAAGACAGAAAAAAGCACACAGGTGTTCACTGCTCCTGCCAAAGACAGCTTTGCCATCTCAACTTTGCAACTTGTGTTTATTGGCTGAATATGTATACAGAAATACATAGAGTACTTTCTATGGGAAAAACACATAAAATATGCATCGCGTGTTTTTCATAACAATGGAGAGAAAGTGTACAGAAAAATGTTCTGTTGTTGTTGTTGGGGGTTTTTTTTCATTGTTCTTGGGGTTTTTTTTGTTGTTCAGGTTGAGTTTTATTTGTTTGTTTCGTTGGTTTTTTTTGTATACTCTTGGGATGGAACTTCTGCCTACGTGTGCCACAGTTATTTTTCATCATATAGAAAGGACTGTGCCCACCCACAGTGAACTCTTGGCCTCATAAAACCAGACATACATCCCATCTAGATGTCTGTAAAAGCTTTTAAGAGACATTTTGTTATGCTTTCTGTGGTGTTTCTCTAAGGGTATACTATATACAGTCATACCTGTTAAAATACACACTGTTCATTAGCTAAAGCATCTCAAGAGATGAGTTTTCATTTTTAAGAAAGAAGAGCAATTATTTAAATGGAAATGCAGTCTCAGGAAAGATATCAATGCTGGATTTAAATCTTTTCTAGATCTTAACACACATGTAATAAGGAAGGAAATCCTGGTTCACAAGCTAGGATATAAACCCTGCACAGTCACAAGCTGCCCATTATTCCCTACTCTGCTTTCTGGTTGAAATTCTGAGAGGCTGCGTCAGTGCTGAGCTGGACCTGAAGTTTTGCATGGCATATTAACTCTCTGGGTAATGAGTCTAGGAAAGCCATAGATCAAAGCCTATTTGAACATATTTGAATCAAACCCAGCTAGTACTATTTTCTTTGTATTTGGAATTAGCTTTTGGGTTGTTGCTTTTAAGTAAATTAATGAGCCATTTAATACTGTGCAAGCGAAGCATTTCTGCATTCTGATACACTTGAATTACTGAGGTTCTTTCTGTGTGTTGTTAAACTGTGCAAGCTGTAGGATGACTGTAAGTAAAATCACACTTTTGAACAGCTAGTACTCAGTCCGATCTACAGAAGGTTGATAGCTGGATTCACAGAACACAATAGTTTCTTCTCCCTTCCTCTTCAACCCAGTGAAAGGTGGTGGAGCAAAGCATCAGGGAAAAATAATATAAAGACTTATGAAATGCACGCTGTACATGAATGCAAAAATATGAAGTTTACTATAACATTTTATAGCAAGATTATGGGAACACAGGAAAGTCAATGCAAACTCTTTAACATTTTGCTTGTTACCTTTAACAGGCAGCTGCTCTGTGTGGACAGAACATGATGTATGTCCTTAGACTTTGCTGCAGGAAATAATGCCCATGTTGCAAACATGGAGAAAAATTCTTGTCTTTAGGTGCTGTTTAAGCCAGGAAGCATGTTCAGGGTGTCATAAATATAAACTGTGAGAAACACTTACTAAGAAAACTAATTAGACTGGACAAAACCAAACCACCATCACAAAGATGCAGCAGATATAAATCATGCTCAGACAATAGGGATAGGAAAATACAAAACCCTATCACTTGCACCCAAGCAATAAACCAGGGAGGGCTCTGGTAAGAAGTGGCACTCTGGGAGACAGCAAAGTGTAAAGATCTCCCTCTTCCAAACAAAGAAAAGGAAGGAGAGAATGGAGGAGGGAAAAGGAAATAAAAGACAAGCAAGACAAAAGGGTAGTCCTGTTGGGAATTTACTCAGATGAAGCCAAGGTTTTGCAGCTGTACTTCTCCAAACATAAAGCAATTAAAATCTCTACCTACCTTGTTCTCCATGGCTTCAGGATTAGGATTCAGAAAGCAAAAGGATTTAGGCAAGTAGGCTTTGCTTTTCATGCATTACCTGACTTGTTAAATGTGGCAGTGTTTGATTAAGGATTTTCTAATTGCCTTTCACTAGGCCACGGTGTTCATTAAGTTTTCCAATTTTCCTATGTTTCATCCTGACAGCCGACTAGGCTGGTTGGGTTGAGAAGGGAATTCTACCCACACTCCTCTGTCACCCTAGGGAAGAGAAGTAGAGGTTGGTGTGGCAGGGCTTTGTAACCTGTGGCTTTAAGCATTTGTTGATTTGGTTTTATAGTTTTTAAACTGATGTTTGTTGTTTCTCTAGACGTTCAGTAGGGAAGTCTTCTTGAATCCCAGATGGCATTGCGTTTTGGTCATAATTATAAAATGTCTTGGATCTTTGGAGAGTGTGAAAGGATCAATAGGTACAAGAGGAAGAACAAAAACCTCTTTTAGGTCACTGTTTATTTCTGTGTCAGTCTGTGCCCCTCTCCTCCAGACCTCAGCTGCTAGTTGTGTTAGGATGCTGGGAGAAGGGAAAAGTAACAGCAGTGCTTGTGATTATCAAAGGGTCTGGGTATTTAAGGGGTATCCTAATTTACACTGGCTGCTGAGAAGCAGAGGAACTATTCCTCAGATTTTCTTTTATTAGGAATATTGATACAACAGCACCATCCTTACTGAAGTTGAGATGGCCCATCATAATCCAAATTCTGGGTTCTAACACAAAAATACTGTTGCATGCAAAATTTTTGCTATTCCAAAGGATTGGTACATAGACAAGTCTTTGCAGTAACATAGGAATTAAAATGCAGAATCCCTCTTTCATTTTTATCACTTAGTTCAGTCTGGGAGAGATTTTAAGTTAAAAGTAATTGCTTTTAACTCACAGAATTCAGAGCAGAATACAAAGTTTGTCAAAAGTAAGATGTATTCAAGTCTTGGATTTTGGTTCAAACTTTTATAACTTCATTTGATCTAGGTTACAACCTCGTTGTGCTTAGAACTGAGTTTTAACTTCCATTCTTAGCAGTTTTTTGACTTGCACATGATTTTTATTGGATAAGTTTCCTGGGAGTCCGAATTGGTAGAATGAGGAAAATAATCAGTGGAGCAATGTGCTGATGTGCAGGGATCCTGCCACAGGCTTCTGTATGAGTCTGGCAACCAGTTCTTCATCTGGTGGCAGCCCTGAAAGAGCGGTTCCTCCATCATAATGCAAAGTGAGAGGAAGGTCCTGCTGCCTCTACCAACCACTTTGTACAGCCAGAGTAACACAGCCTTTACTGAATTATTCCATCTTCAGTACAACTCCTCCCCCTCCAGAGTTACAGGGTAGTAGCTGAGATTTTAAATGCACAGAAGTAAAGCTGTTCAAAAATAGAAATTTCCTCCCATGGGAGATTTCAGCATTTCAAAATTTCTTGCTGCTTTAAAGTATAAGAGAAAGCAGAAGGCACTTGGTTCAGTTTTGTCTCAAGTTTAAACTTGAACTGTTGAAACAGATAAAAATCTTAATTGAAATTTAAATAAGTTGGTATTTTAAAATGAAATACTTTTTTTGAAAATATTTCAATTTGGGAAAATATTTTAAAAATATGGGTAAGAGTGCATTTGTGTGTGCTGGTATGGGGGAGGGGAAGGATTTTCCCACTTTGGAATGTTAAATTTGATTCTTTGTTTTAGGAAGCCAGAAAAGTAACTGAAAATCAGTATTTTTCTGCTGCTAAATATTTGAAACTTTATTTTACATCATTAATATTTTTCAGTGAAATTTTTGAGTAGCTTTATGCTGAAATTAATGCTATGGGAATCAAAATTTTGAATGTCTTGACTCATGTGTAATTAATATTAGTATATTTTCTTTCATTCCTACACCTGTTTCCATTTATTTTCTTGTTAAACTTGTCTGTAAGGGACTCTAATACACAAAAAGGGTTGTATGTTACTGCAAGTGATATCCAACAAGTCCAAACTTTCTTGGATTAAAGGGTGAAACTCCACTGAAGTCAATGGAGCTTTGAATATTGGCATCACCAGAAAAATTGTCCTGTGGAATGCACTTGCCTTGTCATATTTTGAATGCTCTTCATTCTCATGACAGACATTACTAAAGGAGTCTCTTTCCAAACACTTACGCATTTATTATTTTCAAAACTCATTTCCTCAGAGAGGTCAAAAGCTCTTCTCACCACCATAGTGAGTCCATGGAAATTTCAGCATTCTGAAGTACCGCAGGTATCCAACTGCATTAAAATATTAAAGCATTTTTTAGTTTTTCTTTTTAACCATGCTTTGTTTTTGTCATGAATCAAAAGTGATAGAATCTAATCATTTTTTGATTGGAAGGGCAAACATTCCAGCAGGAAAAATGTCACATTAAAATTGGATTACTTCCAACTAGTCCATAGAAGAAAATTCCCTAGTGAAAAGGCCTGACCCCTGATTGCTTTGTATCACTGGTGTGATGCTATAATACCATTTTTATAATGTGTTTCTGGCAATTTTCAGTATTACCTATGCAGAAAATAGATTGCAGATCTCCTCCAAAAGCCCAGTGTTTTTCCTATTTGGCTGTACAGTAAAGCTGGAGTTTTCCCTCCTTGCCTATGTTGATATTTTTCCTTAAAAACAGAGAATAATGAAATTACTTAGTATTATTTCCATGCATTACTTTAGAGCCCCATGGTCCAAACAAGACCTCACGGTGCAAAGCACTGGGGACTCTGCAGGTGCATGTGCACCTTGCCTGAAGAGCTTTTGGGCTATGGCCCCACTCCTGTAACCTGGAGCTACTTAGTTGTCCTGTGGGCAGGTTACAGACCTGGGGCTTCACACACAGGGTGAAGAACTGGGAAAGGATGCTTGGTTTTCCTGCCTGTGTGAGCAGGGAGTCCCAGTGATTAAGTCCTTTGCCCCAGATTACACAGGAAATCTGTGTCTGACCCTGAGGTGGAAGCCAGATCTCCTGTGTGGCACCCTCATCCCCTGACCTATCTGTCCTTGCTCCCCACTGTCATGTTGGCCTCCAGCGCAGAAACTTCTAACCAAGGAATTTTCCATTGAGTTCTGCTGCTGATGAGTTTCTTTCTCACCAATAGGTGGAAACTGACAGCCCGGTTTCTCAGGTGACACAAGGAACGGTTCTGCCATCCCAAATGAGGCAGGAAAAACATCACGCAGAACAAGGAATTTTCCATAAGAAACTGTACCATAGCAACTGAAAAAGACGTTGAAGCACATTACACTTTCTCAGCTTGTTGCAACCTGTGCTTTGATGCAACAGGACATCAGAAAAGTGAAGACTTGGTTTTTTTGTTTTTCTTTTCCTCACTTATTTTTTTGGCCAGGAGAGTGATTGCTTTAACTGGTGCTGCTTGATCATAATGAATTTATTGCAAAACTGTGTAACCTTTCCACATCCGTCTTCAAAGTATGTGCCAGAGATTATGTTCTGGCATGCATTGTCATGCTATAGCTGGGGAGGGAGAGGGATCTACATCTGCAAACTTCCATAAGAGATCACAAGCTTCTGAAATTGTAGGTCAGCTAACCACATAGGATGCAGAAATATTTCCAACAGGCTGGCAGCTGTGCAATATGTGGCATTAAAATAAAGTTGAGTAATTAAGAAGTGGTGATATAGAAGCTAGCAGAAGTTTCTGTCTTTTTTTTCTAAACATATCCCAAATATGACTTGTCTAGTGTAACAGAAAAAAAAAAAAAAATCACTGTGCGGACATAAGTGGCTTGTGTCGGTTTGGATATGGACAAATTCTTTCTGTACTAGGCATAGTATTTATGTAAAATGTTGCCTAAAATCTTTAAGGGAATTCTTTGCAAGACAGATGTTTATCTTCCTAAGCAGCTGTAAAACACTGTTAAGAATGAAGAAACATGAATTAACAGGACCTAAAATGCTGAAGTGAGAAAACGGGGATATCTGTTTAGCACTTCTGATCAGCTGAGGTCTGGAGATCCCCTTTCCTTTGAACTGGAGCAGTTTAGCCATCTTCCTTTTCTTTCTATTTTTTAGAGTTCATGCTGTACCTTGCCCATATTTTATCTCTCCCCTGTGTTCCTTCTCAATAAATTCCACAATGTGGATCATCCTCCTCTCCTGTATACCTGCAGATATGAATTACTGGGTGGAGAACTGCAGAATGTAGCACATTTTCTTTGTGTATACTGTTTTTTCATTCAGACTCACAACCTGTCAAGTTTCTGAGGTATTTCTGTGGTAAGATATCCCTCATTTATGTGAGACTGTTTGTTTCAAGTTCCCCTCATTGTCAGTGACAAGTCTATCATGGATTTGGGAAAGTTATGTCAGAATCCTGCAGAACTAGACTTGAACTAAAAACGTTGAACTGGAGCAGGATTTGTCACAGCTGTGCTTAACTAGGGCTTCCAGCAAGGTCTGTATGTGAAAGCACAGTTCTTTTTGGACAGTAGCAAGGATAATGCAGGTTTTTCAAACTGCTTGCTTCTAGCTACCATCCTAGCTTTCAACTTGGTAAATTATGGGGAAAAATACCTTTTAAAATAGTGATTTTTCCTAATGATGTTGTTCCGATGCTTAGCTAGAATAGCTCTCATTAGGATGCAATTTACCATTTTCCTCAGTTTCCACAACAATTGGCATTTCAAAAGCCTACTTGGCACAGTATGAAGGCAAATGATACCAGCAGCTCCTGTTCAGAAATCTTTATTTGTTTACATCTATGAAGGTGTGGAAAGAGAGCTACTGCAAGTAGTTTTGAAGTGCTGGTTGTGGTATGTTAATCCCTGAGGGCCTGTTTATTTTTATGGAGGATAGTACATAAAATACTGTAAACTAACAACATACAGACTTGGAATAAGCAAAGAATTAGGGCACAGCTAGCAGCAGACCTCACATTTTCCTTTGTTTATGGCAAGTTTTTTTTTTCTTTTTTGGCCTTTTTTTTTTTTCAATGTGTCTTAAATTAGGGGATGCTGTGGGTTTCTTAATTTCTTTCTTCAGCAGTTTCTCTTTGTGACAGTTAATCTGGAAGAACTCCACTTGTTTTCCCAGCTCACATTTTGTGAGTGAGGATTACTTTCATGGCATACAAGATAATTTTGAATGCAATGCAAGAGAAACAGTGTTGTTTTAATTTATTTTTTCTGAATGTATTCTTACCAATTTATTTTATTTTTGAGTGCATTATAATACACTTTAAGGAGGCCAGAACCGGTAAAATTACAAGGAAGTATTTATTGCAGCCAAATTCATATCTGAAGAGTTTCCACTTGAGATTTTGAACTTAAGAAAGTGATGGCAGTGAGGCATTTGTGCCATTGTTTTCAAAATATACCAAATAAGAATCCTGGTGAATATATAACTTACGCTTTCTGGCTTTGTGACACTATTCAAGTAGAAAACAACTAATATTTTCTAAAAATCCCCACCACTATTATGAAACAGCTAGGTATGCATTTCTGGCCTCATTTTTGAGGTGGGGAAAACAGTCATAAAGGAATTCACTCAGCAGAAGCCTCATAAGAGTTGTTTGCCAAAATGCTGATGACAAATACCTTTTCATCTCTGTGTGTGTGTGTGTGTGTGTGTGTGTGTGTATCTAGTCTTCAGAAGCAAACAACGTTGTCTCTCTGTAGTTTCTGTGTAAGGAAAAATGCAAATCAATAATGGTTATTTTTGCAGTTAGAGCCTGTTATATTCTTGGAACATGTGGCTGAATTACCATTCTCTTACTGAAGAAAATGTTACAAGAAGGGAAGAATAAATATGACAAGCAATGTTGAAAGCAATGCCCTAGTCTGTAAGTAAGTTGAGACTTGTACATGGGAAAACGCTAGGAAAACTACTCAACAAATCTTGACATTGGTTTATAAATAATTATGTTAGCTTCTGACCCTTCCTCCTCATTAAAATTCTGAAGGACAGGCTAGAAACACAGAGCCCTGGAAATTGCCGGGGGGCCATTTTGTGGATGTTGGACTACCAAAAGGCAAAGTATCCCTCCAGTGTGACAAAAGCTCAGACAAGTCCTTCCTGAAAGCAAGCCTGTAGTTGCCCTCCTGCTGGTGGTGGTCTTGCAGGAGGCAGCAGTTATATATAAACACGGCCTGTAAAGTGGTGTGTTAAGGTACCCTGGTGACATCTTGGCTTGACAACACCTCAGTGTTTTAGCTAACTGCAGGCCAGGGGCATATCAAGGCCAACACCCATTTCCTTGGCTGCAACCGTCAGTTCGAGCAGCTTGAGACAAGAATTCATCATTTTCACTGGCAACAGTAAAAATCATGGCAATTTTTACTATTTCCTTTACTGATAAGCCCATGGGGTACTCTGCCATTACAGTGCAACAAATGTAGCAGCTGTTCGTGTTGGTTACTGCTGCTTAAAATGTTTCCCGAGTAGGTGAGTATGTAGGCAAACTGGTATTTGTTGCTCTGGGAGAGAACTCCAACTTCAGGAGGAAGGGGAGAAAACCCCTACATTTTGCCTATCTTAGTTCTGTGCAGACTAAAGTTGCTGTAAATATCATGGTGTGCAGTAGTTGGAAAAAAACAGTTTTGTTTTTCAAGAGCAGTAGTCATATAGATGCTGGGTGAGAAAAGAACTTTTCTGGTCCATGCATTTTTGGTGTCTTGCAGAGACTGCCAGAATTACATTTGCATTAATTTCAGTCTACAACTAGTATTAAAGAAGATTCAACTGAAATTACTTTCCAAATGTAAAGAGTGCAGGGGATAAAATGGACTGTGATTTGTGGTGACATCTATTAAGATTTTGCAGAATATCATATGTGTATACACTATCAACATAAAATTAAGTGGTACTAATTGGTCAGTCTGGTTATGAGTGTAACAATCTTCTTTAGGTCACATTCATTATACTGACATTGTGTGTCAGATCCTGAATAAAGTTCATTCAGCCATTTCTGCCGTTCTTCTTGTTTGCCCTGCTATGTATGTGTGCTGCCATCAGTGAGAGTTCATGTTTCAGCAAAGACTGGGTCTGTGTGCTTTGGGAAATGTATGTCTCGGGTATCTGCCCAGTGTCCAATTCTGCAGCAACAGCGTGACTGTGGGAGGGCATCCTTTGATTGAATCTTGCCTGGTGTTTTCCTCATTCTTGGAAACTGACTGGAACAAAATGTTCAAAGCTCTTTCTTTCTCCTTTTCCTCTTCTTTTTTTTTTCTCTCTCTCTTTCTGTCTTTCAGTTCCATGCCTCAAAAGGCTGTAACTGGTTCATTATTGTGTGATAAATCAGCAGTAAACTTCTGTGCATTTTGCTTCATTTGGGCAGCTCCTGTTCCTTAGTGACAGCCGGCTGGCTCAGCACACTATAATTATCAAGTCAAAACCAAGATGCTTTTAGGTAGTGAAAGCATATTGGCAGAGACTGAATTTGTCCTCAACCTCATCATGGGCCACAGCTTTAAAAGATCCATTTGGTGGTG
This sequence comes from Dicrurus megarhynchus, assembly GCA_013399195.1. Taxonomy (NCBI): domain Eukaryota; kingdom Metazoa; phylum Chordata; class Aves; order Passeriformes; family Dicruridae; genus Dicrurus; species Dicrurus megarhynchus. Next base: position 54,652 of record VXAD01013602.1, on the reverse strand, counting down.
GTTGTTTTGTCACTGTTGGTACTGGAGCTCTGACTGTTACCACACTGGACCCTGTTGGAAGCTCTTGTTATCCTAAAGGAGGACAGGTCTTTGTTTTTCATTAGCTGCTGACATACTGTACAGTTAACTTTTGATCAATGTATCTGTGTTTTTTCTCTTTCTCTAAAATAAAATTTTACTGATATGTGGGAGGGGATTTATATGTGTTAGTGAGAATTTACAAAGGACTTACTTAAACGGAGTCTGAAGGAAACCTTGCTAAGAAACAGACCTGTGGGTTGTCCGCAGTGGAACCAAGGCACTCTCTGCTGCTACTTTAAATGTACCTCCATCTGACAGACTGACTATGTGCTGACTGAGTGAGTGGTGCCTGGCTGTCCCTAGCCATGGGGGCATACAGGGCAAGGCATTTCCTATGATCCACTAAAGGACAATTGGCCCTGGGCTGCATATTGTGCAGATCAGTTGCAAGGAACTTGACATAATGGAGACTTTTGCTCCCTCACCAAATTTGTTTTAGCAAAGATGTAGAATTCCTCCTTATTTGTCTGAAATGTCAAGAAACATAATTTCAGCTGGCAGATAACACAATCCAGAGCTCAAGTGAGGGAAAGGAGATTTCTCATATTCTTTGCTACATGCATTAGCTAGGTGTGTCAGTTTTCATGTTACATGCAAATAACATGCAGATCTAGGAGAGAGGAGAAAATGTGTGACTTTTTTTTTTGCAAGAGAAATGACCTGGGAAGATCCTCCTGTTCCCACTGACAAGTCACAGTTTTCTTTTCTCACTTTTATCATGGGGCAGGATGGGTTTTCTATTAGGACAATTAGCAGTCATCTCGTTGCTATTTAAAAAGCCTTTGGTGTCCTCAAATCTGGCTGGGCTATAGTTAAGTGTAGTTTACAGATTATGTCCAAATAGGAGTACCACTGTTGGCTTAAGCAAAGCTCTATGCAAGGAGCATGGTGTAGTCTAATTTGCACCCTTCCCTAGGATCTGGGGAGGTTGTCAGACCCTGAAGAATGATAAGTCACCCAAACTATAGAAACCTCATGGCCCTTACACATGAAATAATTTGTTTTGTGTAAGCATACACTTAATGATATTAGTCCTTTGGAGGATGCAGGACACAAGAATCAGGTCAGCAGAGAAGGTGATGTGTGGTCTGCAATAAGCAAAAAGATCTTTTCAAGCTTGAAAAATTAGGCGTGTGCTATGTTTGTGTGGAAACATAGAAAGATGTTTTTTCCCAGGGCATTTATAACAAGACAAAAGAAAAGTCATCTTTTCTTTGCAATTGTTGAGGCTTTGATCCTGAAAAATCCCCAGCACGTTCTGTCTTGCAAACCCTTTGTGACTCCATTTGGTTGGCCTGAAAGTGAAATCTTGCAGGTCTTTTTGTTTGAAGGTAGTACAATGTAATAATCTTCTGACTGCACTGTGGTTGCTGTAGAGGTATCTGTCACAGCCCAGTGGTAAAGATGAATTTTCTGGGTGTGCCTTGCACGCATATGTTGCCAATTATGTCATGAGCACTGGAATTCTGAAACAGTAGCAGGGCCAAGGGGAGAATGCCCTATGGGGACTTAAGCCTCTGTGTATGGCATGTCCTAACAAAAAGGTGTGCCAGTCTGGCAGTGAAACAAAAGCAGAGCAAGTACCTCACCATGGAAGAAGGCAGAAATGCTGAAGGACAGCAAGTCTGTAAAAGGGAATAGCTGCTTTTCCAGGTTTGTTCACCTTTTGTGATGTTTTGGTATTCTCTCCTGTCACATGGGTCTCAGGCAGTATAAAGCCAACCCCTTCTGTGTCCCCGTTGGACAGAGGGCAAAGTGACATTCTTTCCATGTCAGTGTGTAGGAAGACTTCTTTTTCTTCTTTCTAATGAGTTTGTTTTTCAGTAAACAATGCAGGGTGAGAAAAATTTTATATTTTGTTTGTTTGCAGTGTCCCGTGTCTTTACATGTCATTTGTGGGTCCTCCTCAGAGATGGCTAAACCCTTAACTTTTCTTTGTATTTAAAGGCCAGTTATGGCAAAACCCAGGAAAGAAGGAGGTACGCCCAGAATCATAAGAGCAAATAACCGTGTAGCTTATTCAGGCAAAGCCTTAGCTGTGTGCAGTTAAAGAAGCAGCAGAGACTGAGCCTTGTGCTTAGGAGAAGGGTTTATTTCAATTGGCTCAAAGAAAGCAAAGCATAAGATAAAAATGCATAAGATTCAGTTTTTTTCACAGAAAGCCACACAGTGTGTTGCAGCCTGATAGAACTGTAAAAGGAATTGGAAAAAAAATTAGGAAAAGGGTAAATAATTTGCTCAAAAGTGACCTGTAAGACTGAGTTCTGTCACGCTCCTGTGATGTTTTCTCTAATGTTCCCTTTTCTTTCCATGCTCAATTAGCTGCAACAGTGCAGACCTACCCATCTAACATGGCTGATCAGATGCTATGCTGTCTTTTAGAAAGATAGTTCAGCAAAAGGTAAAGATTGAGTATGTACTTAACTTTTAAATAAGGGGATAGAATTTCAACTGTGAGCCAAGTATATGGTTTATTCCTTCACAAACTTGAAAGCTCAATTTACTTTTCATATCTCCTTTTGAAAGGCGACCAGTAAAATGCTTCTGTACTCCCTCATGTAGAGCTACAAAATTATTTCCTTTTCCTTTTAAAATGAGAAGCATAAAAGCAAAGCAGAGAAATGGACATCAAAAACAGTGCAATCTCCTTTGAATTTCACCTTCATACCCATTTACACTAAGCTTGAATATGGCTCAGTCTCTGGATATAAGTTTCTTTCAGGTCCTACTTCTCAGGCTGACACCCTAGGATGCTTTTCAGACTATGTCTGTTTCTGAAAACAGAGATAGAAGAGAGTTAATATTTAGAAGACAGTATGTTTATTGGCCCTTCCCCTTCTGCAAGTATCTATTATATGAGATATGCTACATGGTAATCCCCCATCCTTTGCCAAGAATTCCTATTTCTGTAGCACAGAAGATTCCTAAAGATTAGCATAATGTGGAGGGAAAGGATTTCCAGGTCTGAACTAAGAGGAGGGTGTTTGTGGTGAGATCATTGTCTCCAGTTAAACATGAAAGACAGACCAGATTTGCCCCCATAAAATAATACTAACAGGTTTTACACAGCAACTCATACACAATAGCCTCTAAGTTGTATGATGATTAACCTTTTGGAAGAAGTGTGTTGAGATTGGCATTTATAAATTAAGTATATACATATCTGCAAAGGCAGAGTTTTGTCAAAATTCCAGTGCAGTTTTCTGCTTAAAGATGATTTACCATACAGTGCTGAAAAGCTTTTAGTAGGCTGGAAGCATCATGGAAAGAGAAATGAAGATGATTAATATATGCTACTTATTCTGAAAATAGCCAAATTTAGCTTTCAGCTATTCTGATATGTCCCAATTGTTTTAGCATGTAAAAGATCAATTTTAGGTTGCTAGGACTTGAAGGTCTTGTGCACTTTAGTTTTAATATTCAGGGACAAGTTATGTATGGATGAACTGTTGACTTCATTATTTTTTTTTCCATGAAGGGTGAATTTAGTTCATAAGACTCGTGCATTTAAAACAGTGATAGCATCTTAATTAGAATTTCTTCTTAAATGATGCTTATTTGAGTATAAGGATCTAATCAAGTATGGTATCATGGCTATCTGTAGCCAAGATGAGAGGATCTTGGCCAACTAAGCCAAATCAATTACTGAAAAAAAGAGTCAAGTAAAGTGCATCACCAGGAATCAAATATTAACCCCAAAAGACAGTAAACACTTGCATTTCAGACAGAGAAGACCCATGCCTGCTACAGCACAATGAGTTTACAGTGGGCAAGAGCTGCGGTGCCCCTGCTGTTCTGGGAAGGTAGGAGAGAGCTGGGCACCCTCCAAGGAGCTGCAGCACTATGTTACAAAAGGAAGCCTAATTCTAACCCAGGAAAATATAAATTCTGGGGTTTAAATATAGGTCCTGTGAGGATTTAAATTGTAAACAAAGCAACTGAAAGGTTAAGCTGCAGCAATCACAGATTTATTTGATTTACCAGATGTAGCTCCAGACAAGTAGGAAGTAAGTGCCTGGGAATTAGGCCATTCCTGTGACAGTCACTCATTTGCCTTTCATAAATGCCTCCAGTTCTTCCAGGAAGATCACTTCCTATTCAACCTGGCCATTAAATGTCTCCTTAAGGCCCACTTAGCATCTAATGCCTGTGAGAAAGCTGACAAATCACTGATGGCCACCCAAGGATAACTGTTTTACAGCTCTTGAATTATACTGGGTTTTTTTCAAAAATGCAAAACAAGACTCAAAGTGCTTCAGAAGCTGTACTTGCACAGGTAATGTGACAAGGCCCAAGCACCTTTCTGGCCTTGCTGTTCTGTGAATCCTCCCTACTCAGTTTTCTGTAGCCTTTACCAGCACCTTTCATTTAGAACAGAGTACCTGAGCTACTGAGAGGAGACTTTCTGTCAGCTTATTTTACTTCTGTTTGAGAGGTGTGAATTGAATATGTTTGAGAGGTGTGAATAGCTGTGGACTATTTTATATATATATATACACAAAATAGTGTGTATATATATATATATATATATATATATATATGCACATTAAGATACACACACACACATATATAAATTTTTTTAAAAGTGTGCGTATATATATATGTGCATACATATATACATATGAAAACATTGTTCCCACCTACAACAGCCGGGCATGAGCCTTACAGGAGCACTTGTTGCTGGTATATGGTAAAAATTAAACAACAATAGCAGTACACAAAAATTTATGTCAAATAATAAGTACTGAACATTGTATGGGATAAATGCATCAAATAATCAGAAAGATACAACTGAGCTGACCTATTTCTGCACCCAGCCAAGCCTGACAGGTCAAAAGGTTAAGAAAAAAAAAGCCATTGTTGTTGGCTTTTATTGCCATGTTAAAGAGTAGATATCTCAATATGCCAAAGTTTCTATTCTGGCAATAGCTCGTAGAAACTGTAGACATGCTGCTGTTGCATAATCTGATGGCCATCAGTTTAGACTTGCTGCTTGCTCTTTGTAGTGAATTTGTATCCTTCTGCTACAGGATTCCAGCAGAAACTTCTTCTTTTTTGTGAATGGCAAGCGCCGTACAAATTTTATATACTATCTAAACAGTCACTTGGCCTTTTACACCTGTTCTTTTTCTAGCAAGGTCTTAGAAATAGTTCAGTCCACAATTGCAATAGAAATATTGGGAAAAGGAATGAAGAAATTTGCAAAATGCCTTTCTGTGGCACCTCATGTCACATCACAAGTTGAGTCTTTTCCGTGACTGCCTTTTTCTTATGCAGCTGTGAGTATGTTTATAATATCACCTGCCTGGTCTCTTGGCATCTTGAAGGTCCTCATTCTCTTTGCAGAGTCCTGGCACAACAAATTTCATCAGGACTGTCCCACATGTATACCACTAGCAAAATTTTGAACAGTATCCTCAGAAGCAGACTCAGCAGTGGGCATGCAACACAAAAGGATCATACAGTGGTGGTAGTTCAGTGAGCAGTGATGCCTGTCAGCTGTGGCTTTTATTGTCCATCTGTGAGTCCGTGTTTCAGTCTCTCCATCAATCTCCTCGCTCTTCTCATGAGATAGATGGGAACACATTTGAAACCTACAACATTTGTGATATTGTAATTGGATGAGGTCTTCAAGATGAGACACTCACATGCATACAACATAACTATGTAATTTTTGTGCTCCTTAGGAAATCCAGCCTTAAAAGGGCTTGTGTAGTCTATGGATGTGCAGAGATAAAGGGAGCTGATTTTAGGTTTTTATCACAACCTTGTGGACAGTGGCTTCCAGATGGGGAAAAAGGGAAAAACAACTGGAAACAACTTCTTTTAAAAGGATGTTTCCAGAGAAAAGTCATGAAAATGACTGGTGAACTGGAGAAAATGTTTTCTTGGGGGGAGGAACTCCCATCTCTTTGCCTCACCAACAAGAGCAAGAAGGGTGTTGATTGCATGTATTTACTACCAAACCTTAAAAGGCTGCTCAAACTATCAGAGAAAGTCCCCTAAGCACCAAGGGAGGGAGATGCAAGCCAGACAAGTTAATGATTAAGAGACAAAGACATGCATTTTTATTAGCAATGAAATGATTAGACATGAAAGCAAGTGGATAGTTCAGACTTTCAAATCAAGACTGGCACAGTCTCTTTCTGGAAGCAGTCTTCTGCCATGTACAAGTCGTTTAGCTCAATATTATGCTCCATATAGTTTAGAAGGTCAGCTTAGATGGTGTAATGGTTATATGTGGTGGTAAAATGCTAAGACCTATTGTTTGTGACAGAAGGGAAGCACTTTCACTCTGGCACATGTTATTTTTTAATTATGGGCAAAAAAAGGTAATAATTTATACTGCTGCATATCCTGCTGTCTGTGGCTGGATTCGTTTGTGTACAACTCAGGGAGTTCAAAGAGGTGAGGTGATCCCGAGTTGCCTGTTCTGCTGGAACCCACTCCAGAATGTGGTGTGAGCCTTTCTGTTCAGCCTCACCATCAAAGGTAGGTTATGTGGGGAGTGCAGTCCTATGCCTGCAGATACGTGTTGCATCATTTCCAGTGTGACATGCTGTCTGCTAGTGAGTGAAGTACCTAAAGGTCCAACACTTTTGGTGAGATGCTTCTGAGACCATGAGATGAGAAGAGAAACTTTTTCTGCAGCTGTGCTCCCTGTTGCCTTCTGGTTCCCTGAGGTCACCCATGGGAGCCCCCTGCTTCTAAGGGTATGGCTGTACGGGTGTTATTTTAACAATGCCTCTTTTCAGCATTTACCCTTCTTTAATTTGTTTTGTCTTGCTTTGTATTTTATATTTCACTTCTCTCTGAAGTGTTTCAACTCAACTTAGCTTTTAGCTTAGTGGAACATATTTTTTTACAGTAATCAGTCAAGATTTAAAACCAGAGATTACATGCTCTTAAAAGTACAAATGGCAGGTCAAATGCAATTGCCATTTAGAATCAAAAGGAGGAAAATAGATTGCTGTCATTTGAATGTTTGTGTACCTTTTCCTGTGAGACAGTGTTATGACTTCTTTATTTATGTCACCTCTCTGGCCAAATTCTGCTTTGCTTCTTCAATGTAAATCCAGGATAATCTCTTGGACTTTAACAGAGATAATTTGCTTTATCCTGATAGTAACCAAAAGCAGATTTTGACCTGAATTTTCCAGTGTATCTCCTGCTCAACAATCCTCCCACTGAAAATGGTGTTATTATGGCTGGGGCCCTGAGTGTGCTAAACTGATTTTTTCCTTAGCTCATATATCCGTCACATCATATGTGTTTGATTTACTTACATTGTTCTTACATTTAATCTCTGCCCGTTTAGTCATACTTACTGTCATTTTTTATTTGTTTAGTAACTCAGTGCAGCTCAAAAAGGTAACAGGAGTGGATAGAGCGTAACAAGTTGCAAATACATTCTGTGCAGACCTCTTCTGCGCCTTGCTGTGTAACAGGTTTTACAGTTTGGTTTATGGGATGGATTGTTTATTCAAATGCTTGGTTTATCTAAGAGTGTTTAACAGCAGCTGCAAGTGTACTACAGAGAAGTATTGAATATGTTTCGTATTTATTTTTACTCTATTGTTTGTGAAGCCCTCCAGGAGCTTCACAAAAACTCCTTTGTACTGCTAGGGCCAACATTAGCAGTATAATGGGCTCAAAATGGAGAGGACCCACACAAAACTCAGTCTGTCTTCATCACCGAGTCTTTGGCAGCTGTGGGCAGAACCAAATGAAAACCTGCCTTTGCTGCCTTTTCCCTCTGGGAACGGAAAAGAGTCATCCTCCTGGCAATACGAGTAAGGCAGAGGGAAAGAAAATTCCCCAAGAGGCAGGGTTGGATGGCAAGTTTTTTAGGGGATAGGGGGTAGCACTCATTTATTATCAAGCATTTTTAAAGCTCGGGTGATGAGATGTGCCACACTCCGGAGCTTGGGTGGCATGCCAAGGCAGCAGTCCTTCAGCTCTGGTGGTCTGCCTTGTGACCGATGTCAGCAGAGGCGAGGGATGCTGGTTAACTTGTGTCCATGGGGAAAGGGTGTGTTTTGGTTCAGGCCTATTGTGTGCTGGCTGCATTTTGAGCCTTTCTTGCAAAGCCAGTGTTGAGGAGGAAATAAAAATAAAAAGCAAATTCATACTGACTGCAGGGGACCTGCTCTAGTAGCTGACCAAATAGAGCATCACCATGACAAAACTTAATCTTATGCTAGACCAGTGTGTGACAAGAGTAAAAGATGTAGATACCATGCAGTCTCATTTCATGTGTACCTAATGGCACGTGTGGCCTCTTCTGGAAGACCTGGCACTGGAAAAGGAGACTGTCAATATTCCCCCCTGCAGCCACCAGCTGTGGGGAAAGCAGCAAAGCCTGGTCAGTCTGGTGGGCTGTGGGGGGAATCCAGCCTTCCCCACTCTCTGCACAGGATATGGGGGGCCTGCTTGCACGCTGGCCAGGGGCCTTCTAGCAGGTGCCACCTGGGTCTGGTGGAGATCTGTTCCTCAGGTGTGCTGCCTAGCTCATGACAGCAGATGCCTGATGAATCGCTCACTCTCCGAGCTTGCTCCAGCACCAGGTTTCCCTCATGTCCCCACACATGGATGTGAAGTGTATTTACATGCAGTGTGCTCAGGTTAGGTTGCCATAGGCTGAGGGTGTGGGACACATATTCCTCTCTTGTACACTGTGGTCCTTTTCCCAAATGCTGGTGGTAGGAATAGGGATAGGCTGTGCCATTTCTCCCTGCTGATGTTATCATCAGCACTCCATTTTCCATCCTTTAGTCATGGAGGCAAGGGGTTTTTTGTGTACGTGGTCACCTGGTTTGGAATAGGCATGTGGCCAAGTATGGAGGCAGGAGGTGGTCTTAATCTGAATAGATCCTAAATTATTGGCAGGGTTCAGTGCTGGTCCCTGCAGCTAAGCAGCCACGGGGAGATTTTCACCCTTGCAGAAGCCAGACTGATGTCTGTGCACTGCTATTTAATTCACTGTGTTTAGAATTTAAGTTGCAAATGGGCTTCTTCCAGGCAGGGTTAAATTTCAGTGTTTGCGAAGACAGCTAAGTGCACTGAGGTTAAAATCATCAGCAGATGCTGTCTGGATTGTACAGTTTCAGCAACACAAGCTGTCCACCCTATTGGCAGCTAAACTGCCCTTAGAACTGCTTTATTTAGCTTGAACATTGCAAATTGATAATGTATTCTACAAAATTTAGTACAGTATTTTAAATATTAAAGATTGTAATGGAAGCTTTTGCTGAAATGAGAATGTAAAATAAGTAAAAAAAAAATGCTCATGGACTTCAGTGTTTGAATCAATTGATTCTGGGCAGCAATTGAACTACGGTTCTGTCCACTATGTGGACTAAAACCTTTGTCCATCTTTTATTTCTTTTATTTCAGATCAATACTGTCAGTCATGTTTGTGAGAACAAAATTTCTTATCTTATTGTAACTATAGTGTAGCACAAAGTGGGCAAGCAGTTGAACAAGTGGTAAGTAAACCAGAGTGTTATGATGCATTTAGTTGAAAGAGAACACATTTAGTTTTCTCGGTTTAGGTTAATTTTAAAACTTTTTGGATTTGGACAGGAGAGTTCCACTATTGTTAAAGGTACGAAAGTAGAAGAGGTGTGAGAAAGGTTTAGTTTGTTTTCCGTTTCTTTTTTTTTAAAAAGTAGCATTGGCTCTTATGTATACTCTACAGCAGTCATCCTAACATGATGATAAATGGCCTGTTCCCAGGTGACTCTCAATTTCATGTCTTCTTATCCAGCAAATGCACTACCCTCCAAATATAAATATATAAACCCAGTCTTCTTGCAGAAAGTGGTGAAAAATGACACGTGGGCACTTTGATTCCTTCCCTACTTTACAGGCAATCCTATCTCCATGTGGCTGTAAGCGTCGACTCCGTCCCCTCCTGGACTTGCAGCTCCCTTCTGACCTTCCTTTTGTCTTCTTTTCACAGTTGTGCACCACATCAAGCGCCACAATATCGTTCTTAAAAGGGAACTGGGAGAAGGAGCCTTTGGGAAAGTCTTTCTGGCAGAATGCTATAACCTGTGTCCTGAGCAGGGCAAGATCTTGGTGGCAGTGAAGGTAAAAGAGTCTAGGGTTACCATTATTAATTCATGGTTGCAACTAATACTGTTTTATTTGTAAATGATCATGTTTGCCTATTTCATAATCCAGTGTAACTGTTCTGATACATGTAGTAGAGTTCACAAGGCTAATGGAGTGTTAAGAGAATTCGGTATTTGATCTTGCTGTGGATTATAAAATGAGAACTGAATCTCATGAGAAGGGAGGAAACAGTTTGTGTCACGAGGGGACAAAATCTTTTATGATCTGTCGGAAGTACAATTAGTGAAAAATAATGTCTAGGTCATTAAAAATGCATGTGATACATATGTGTGTCTAAAAAAATAATCTGTTACTAGCTAAGTGAATAGGTTATATGTATAATTGCTACACAAAGAACACCTTTCTGTTTCAGGACTGTGCCATTCTTTTTGTCAGCAACTGAAATTCTCTGTGGGTAGTTGTCATTAATATAGCTTGGAGACCAAGCCTTCTTCGCTGCATGGAGCCGTTTTTGTCCCCCAAAATTCAAGAGCTGAGGTTAGCTGTTGACCTTAGCCATGGATGTAGCTAGAAAACAGTATTGGTGAAACTACACTCTCAGAGTTTGCAAAGTTTCCCTGGAAACAATCTCTTATCTCCATCTGTACTGTTCTGCCAAAAACTAAACAAGGTGTCCAGCATTTGAAATACCTCATGAAGAGCAGGGAGAATAGATGTTTAGAATTTGGGCTGTGCCTAGTGACCAGAAAATAATTTTATCTGACAGATCACAGTTAGGCAACCGTGTGTACATTTTGAATGAAACCATACAGTAAAAGACATCAAGTAGATCATCTTTTTGAATTTGATAACAAGAAATAAGGGTCTTGAATCTGCCAGTGGAAGAACATGAAAGGAGGATAGACTTGTAGAGTGCTCCATCAAAAATAGCAGGTTTTTGGGTTTGCCAAGGTTCCAAGCTTTTTGATACTTGGGAGTAGTTTGGTCATGTTGACTGGTGAGAAAAAAATTAAGCCCTGAAGGGATATAGCATAGACAGGAGAAACCAAGAGATAGGAGATGACAAAACTAGATCTGAATGATTTTTCTGTTGTATTTTGTTGAAGCTATAATGGAAATTGCCTTTCCTCTATCACTTCAGGGACCTGCTTGATAGCAAAATAAAAGTATTTCCATTCATTTGTTCCTTTTGAAAGTCCTGACCAAATGGAGCCTAGCACTTCTGCTGTTAAATGCTGCACTGCACTTTCTCAGTGTAAATCAAATGGAAGAGCATTCGGCCTTCAAAGGTACATATTTCTCCATAGATTTAGATGACAAATCTATCAATTTTCTGGGCAAGTTGTTATACTCTTTTTTTTTTTTTTTTTATACCTGATCCTCTCTTTATAGCGTCCGTAATAAGAATCTTGCAGGCAGCTGAGAACAGGTCATGCCCATTTTATGTTTCTGTCATTGGCTCTTAAAGATGTGACTCTGGCTGTTGTCCCAGAGCAAATTTTTTTGTGAACTGAGCTATTGGATTCATCCTCATATAACTGAGGGGTTAATTGTCAGATGCTTGTCTCTTTCACTGTGGTTAACAACCACAGATAACAGGTATCCTTCAGTCACAGTGGAGGTCAAGGGATGGGGCCTCCACTGGAGTGCAGAGAGCTATCCTGCACTCCAGTGCAGGACTGTGTCTGGACTCCATCCCTGAGCACAGGATTTGGCAGTTTTAGTCGTAGAGGAGCAGACCTGGGTGCCAGCAGCAGTGAGCAGCTCCTCCTGACCCACAACAAGGGTTTTAGAGCACTTCAGCTCCATGGGCAAAACTGGAACACACCCATCACAATCGAATAGATTTGGTGAGCCCAGTGGAAACAGGTACTTGCTGAAGAGTACACTGATGCCAGGGAGATTTCAGCAGCAAGGAGGCACAGCCTCACCTGCACAATGTGTTTTTTGTCGGCTCCCTATGCCTACCAGTTGCTGGAAAACTGTACGGCTCAGGCCTAGCCCTGAGCATCCCTCCTTCTAACTCAACATGTCCCCTTCTTTTCAGCCAGCTGGTATCCAAAATGCTGACGTTGCTTCAGCAAATTATTTAGGAGCTAAGAGGCCCAGAAAAATCTGGAAAGATAAAAAAGATCAGGCTTAGCATAGAATACCAAAGAGCTTGAGCTTTTGCTCCTTTAAAGAGGAGAAATTTGTTTAAATTGGTTTTGATTAGTGTGGGCTTTTTGGGGGCAACACAGGAAATACTTTCCATAGGACAAAACCTGAGCCTGGGCATTGTTCTAGCATTGGCCCCATAGCACATCACTCCAGCACAGCATTTGCTGCAGGCACTTTTAGAGAACAGAAGGTGGAGGAAGAAAAAATTACTGTTTTTTTGAGGGTCCATTTTGCTGCGTTTTTTCCAGCCTGGCTCAGTACTTTCTCCTCACAGGATTGGATCCCCAGGCATAGTCTCACACTATCTTAGACTGTCCAGAGAGGGAGGTGAGGCTGACAAGGCACAGGTTAGAAGCTGCCTCTGGCTCCCCTGGGAGGTTTTGCTCAGCTAGCAGAGCTGCTGTGTGTGTGAGATCAAGAATATTTCCATGGCACCTGCACAGGAAAACCAAAGGTTTCCAATTGTTCAGATCTTTGGTTCTGAGAAGGCTCAAAACCACCCTTTCATTTCTTGAGGAGAGGTACCAGTCAGCTCTCATATGTTGATGGGAGCAATGATTTTGTAGAGGAAGGCTGAAACAGTGGAGAGCAGTGGTGGTAGTCATGTAGCTGTCTTGAGGGTTTGGCTACCAAGTCCTGCTGATATTGGTGACAGCTCCATCCTCCTGCTGTTGCTCTGACTTGCCCATGAAGGCAGCTCTGTGGTGTTAGGGTGGCAGTTCACACTCGCTGTGGAGCACGGGGCAGCACAGACCACACGGAGTGCCGATACCTGGACAAGGGCTCTGTGGAGGACAGTAAGTGTGGGGTGGTAGTCCAACTGTTGCAAGGATGAACTTGGCAGATGTGGAGCTCCTGTTAAAGCCAGGGGCCCCTCTGTTTCCCAAGGAAGCTTGTCCGTCCTCTTTAACTGTGGGCCTGAGTGGCTGGAAAGCACATGTGATTGAATCTCAGATCCTACTTGGGAAAACCTCCTGTCGTGCTTTGTATGCAGAGCTTCGGCATACTTGTCAGTAATGATAATAATAATTAATATGTCTTTTCTCTCTTTGTGCTCTTAGGGTTTTATTTTGTTTTTTTCTTTTTTTTCTTGCACTGAGAACAAGCTAAATGCATTAGTCAATGTCATTTCTATGTAAATTCTGCATACTTATTAATTTTTTCATCTTCCAGTCTCCTCCTTGCCTGGCTGTGCCAGCTCTCTCTCATGCATTGTGTCTATTTTGTGCACTGCATGAAATAATGAAGAGGAGATTTTGCGATGGTGGGTGACAGAAATTCTAGTCACCCCATCGTAGTAGAAACCCTGCCTGAGTGTCACCTGAGTTTTAGACTTTCCTGCATTTTGCTGTTTGACAGAAATTGTGGAATTGCCATGGCAACTGCTCTGTCATATGATAATTTTGCTGTTTCTGTGAGATAAAAAGCGTCTTCTCAAATATACAATATGCCATCCTCACAGGACAGAGCTGTCAGCATTTTTACTGTCTTTCCAGGGAAAGAGCCTGCTGGAAAGAGGATCAGCCTCTGCTTCTCCCTGTCAGTTTTTTTCCAGATGGCTATTATTTAAAAATGGGGTTTTATATGAATTGTTTTTCTAATTCTGTTGTTGAGAAGAATTACAGTCCAATCACTTCATATATGAAACCAGCAAAGGAAACTCAAGTGACAACAGAATTACCAGTGCTTTCAGTATATATAGCATGCGCTGGACTGAGGGTTGGTGCCTGTATCATGTTAAATCATCATCCCAGAGCCTGGAAGTATTGGAAAACACTTCAATTCCAGTCCTCACTCAGTTCAGATGTGATTGTATGTGGACCATAGTGGGCAGCAAATTGATATCCTTGATACCTCTGTGTATACTAACATATTGTGGCTAGTGAGGCCTTGATGATGCTGTATCCTTGTTGCATCATTATTGGTAAAGCTTTTGGAAAAACGATTCTGGGCCTGAAGGCATGTTAAGATTCATAAGTACATTCCTCAGGGAATGGACATCTAAGGCACAAGTGATTTCTTTTGCCTCTAGGATCCACAGAGCCTGAAATCCACAGGGAGAAGCCCCTGAACTTGGAAGACAGCAATCCATTCTGCCCTACTCCTTGTCCCCCCATCTGAATTTTATTATGGTAGCTGTTCATTTTTCAAGACCCAGGATTGCGGTATCACAAGTAAAGCATGTGTTTTTTTCCAACAGTCATCTTCTAGGCTCTTCTTCACACATGCATACATATTATACTAGAAAAGTGGACAGAATTGTCCCTGTTGAAGAAAAGGCTTGAACAATCCATGACTACTGCAGCTAAAAACTCCGTTTGTGTGCAGAATGATTGGACAGTATCAACTTAGTCTGTTTCTGTTCTGATGAGTGTGGTTGGTCCCATGCCCTGTATATTAATTCAGGATAGAAAATAAAGTGACTAAATTGCCAGGAAGAAGGCATCCTTAGTTAAAACATTGGCACTACTTTTGTGTTTTATCTGCCATTGTATTAAACCTAGGTGTTGTTAAAATCCAGTGGTACAGAGCCCAGACAGCAGTTTCTGTGAAGAATAAATTGTGAATGTTGGTAACTTGCCATCTTTCTCTTGTGGTTTTAAAAATATTGTTTGAATTAGTATAGTGCAACCACTGTACCTATTGCATATAGAGTCTATTAGTGGTTTATTGTCAATTACAATTATTCCCCATTTAATTGGTGTCAGAACTTGATTTTTTTTGTGCATGAAAGTGTTTTCTTGCTCATGAAATGTAGTTGGTAAGGAGAAATCTGAAACCGCCTATGTGTGACAATTAAATTAGTATTATTTCATTATACAACATTTAAGCCTCCTATTTGATCCAGTGTTGATATATTTCCTTCAAAATGAAAATATGCAAGCCATATAAATAAAAGGGGGTGAGAAAAACTGACACCCCAGAACTCCTCTCTGCATCTGCTTTCCTCCCTGTCTATCACTTTAAAATTTTTCTTCCAGTTACTTACACATATGCCTAGTCTTAGTCATGTGAGTAGATTTCCACAATTTCAAAGGAGTTTCTGGCTGAAGTTTCAGATTATAAATTCTGGTCTAGGGACACACCCTCATGTAAATCTACCTAATGTATAGCACACCACAGGGGCTAACATCAGCAATACGTAAAGAATCCTCCCATGTTACCACCACGTATTTTAAACAAGCGGTTTTATTTTAAAGAACTAACAAGAAAGGTAAATACCAACAGGATACTAGGGGTTGCTTGAGTTAAATGCTAAAGGATACAAACCAGCTGTGTAATAGTATCTTTTTTGGATGAGATCAGTTTATTTGTTCTGTGTTTGGAAAACGCTTGTCACAGCGAGAGCATGAGTATTCATACATCGTCTTACAACAAAAGTGTTTGTTTGGGATAACATGTGGCAGGAGAATGAAAATTGTACTGCCATTATTTAATTGCACTTCAGGATCACATCTGCATTTCTAAAAGAGTTATTAAGAAAGTACTCCCTCCATCCTCTATGCTGTACTGTGTCCTTATCTCACCCTTACAGGGCTGTCCCACATGTTCCTTACCTTCTGTGAACATCTGTCCTTCCTTATGTTTTCATTTTCTCCACCAGACACTGAAGGATGCCAGTGACAATGCCCGCAAGGACTTCCACCGTGAAGCAGAACTGCTAACTAACCTGCAACATGAGCACATTGTCAAATTCTATGGTGTCTGTGTTGAGGGTGATCCGCTCATCATGGTCTTTGAGTATATGAAGCACGGAGATCTTAACAAATTCCTCAGGTAAATCCATGAAATGTTTTGTGCTTCTGAGCCAAAAGTGGGCAGAGAAGATAGGTGTTACTGGTACTTAATGTCAAATTAACAACTACCACTGGAAAATGCTGACACCTATGAAAACAAACTGTATGATTCTTGTCTTTTGTACTGGGATGTGGGGCTCTGTTTCTCTGCCTGTTTGGAAGCACCGTTAAATCAAGCTTTGTACCAAACAAATGGGAACCAAAGAAATGTTGTTTCCAATATATTTCAATGTATTCTGAGATGTTTGGTTATAAATCCTACAGTAGGAATCATTTTCTGACAGGCTTTCTGGTAGCACTTGGAAGATCCCACTCAACACCTATCACTATCTGTAGGCGGCAAAGAGCTTCTGAAGTCTAACCCCTTTTCTCTTCCCTCCCCTCAGTGTTTTGGAAAGACTGCCATAAATCTGCAGCAAGAAAACTGTGAGCCATGGAAACTTCTGTGAACTGGAAAATGCTACATTTTGGGGTCCAGATTAGGGCTTTTATTTCATAAAGCTGTTCAGGAATGTGCATAGGAAATTGAAATTTGGCAGTAAAGCAGTTATAAATAAAAAGATGATACCTAAGGTTCACAATTAGGTAACCCATGATCCAGGAGGTTATGAACAGAGGCCTCATGTATGTGCCATTTCTACTAGCCTGCACTTGTTGTCATAAAAATAAACAGTTAAGAGACAGTGTTTGCTCCTGTGCTAAAAATGTAAGAGACTATTCTTTCAATGTCTACTGTGTCATTTTATCAACAGATATCACAAAGGTATTTCAACATACAGAGGTCTTCCCTGCTAAAGATAGCTAGGGGTACCACCATTTTGGAAAGATATCTCTAACAAAGCTGTAAAACAATCAAAACTGATGTCCCATTAAATGGGTTCATATTTTCTGTATTACTGAAATGACTATGATTGCAAATGTCACTATTTATGCATTTTTTGATAGCATATGTGAAATGAGTTTGATGTCTTTCTACTGTCTGTTGAAAAAATAGCCACACCATAAAAATAAATGACATCAACTAGCATCCTCCCTTATTGGCAGGGTTGAGAGGTTTGACAGAGAAACTGGGATCTGAACTGGAGATTCAGAGCAAACACTACTACTTTTCTCAGACTGATTGTCTCTCTGGCAAACGATTTTTGTATATTTAAGAATTCAGGGCATTTACATTTGCCTGCTTGGTCTTCTGCTGTGAATCAGGAGAAAACTGCAGTTTGTCTAGATGCCATCCTAGTACATTTTCAGAACACTGAATTTCCATCAGAAGAAGCCAGATTCTCAGCTGATGAGAAATAATTTCTTATTCCAGAAGAAATAATTACGCCTTGATTCTTTTTGATTGGCCTTTTCTTACCTTGTAACTGATTTTGAACTATTGTACAGAAAAGTAGTTTAGCAGACAGTGTATTTCCTACTTTAGGCCTTCAGTTTTAAAAAAAATATTAATCAGCCCTTGTCTTTAGAACATAAAATTATTATGCTGGGACAAGCTTTTAAACCTAAGCTCCAATTTGTCATTCCTCTCACATTTTCTGCAGCTTGTGCTGCAGACCAGAGGTTCAGAGCAAAGTGGGCTATTCCGTATTTCTTACCCTGCAGCGCCACCAAAGGCTGTTGGGGAAAAATTGATCTGAAAATTTAACCCAAACGAGCCTGGCTGCCTGCATGCAGCCAAAGGCTGCTCAGATCTAGGACTAAAGCCTCAAAACTCATGCCTGCCCAGTGCTTGGTCTGTGGACTAGTGGGTGATGTGGCTGCAGAGAGTATCTGTCAATGTTCCTGGCTGTTGCAGACACTGAAGATCACCTCATTTATGGCCAGCACCAAGAGGACAAGCAAGCTGGATGGAATGTTAGGAATAATTTACAAATCCCATTAGATACGGACTGGGTCCTCAGGGAGGCTGGCAAAAGGTGAAAAGTACTCTAATTTAGCAGCTCAGATGTTCATATCTGAGAACACTTATTAAAAAAAAAATCTGTGCATGCTAAAGGTACAGTATTTTTCAACAGGAATTTTCTTGTGAGTTTTAGTTGGAGATTTCATACCCTCCCATTTATTCGCCCCCATCAACCTAGACCAGATGAATGGCTGCTTGTACATACCCTGTGGCAGGGAGCTGCTTTGCCTGGTACCAGATACAGTCCCATCAATGCTACACACCCTCCTTCATTTCTTTTTCACATCTGTCACTTTGCTCATGAAATCCTTCCCTTGGGGCAATTTTAATATCATATTTCTAATTGGTAGTGTCAGATTTGATCTCACAGATTTTGATTAATTTGCAACTCTTTTCCAAACTCCTGTGCCCTTACCCTAGAGACAAATTAAGGCCTCACCTCTGTTGAGAAGGGAAGAGGAGAGGTGGTCTCTTTTGAAAGAATAGTTTTCAGGAATGGAATAAAAAAAGGCTCCTGAAAACACAGAAAAATAGAATGGATGGAAAAAGTTATTCAGAACATTATAAGCTGTATCAAAGGAGGAGTGATTGCCAGATGACCTCATTGATTGGATAAGGATTAGGCAGTAGTTCTTTCTGTAAAACATTGTTCATAAGAATGTTTACATCTGTATTTTCAAGATACTAGGATGTACATGCATACCAGAGCTCACATAGTTAAGATGGGTGAAGCACATGTGTCCCAGTACTTCACTGGGCTTTTCTAATGCAAAATATCTCTGGTTTTACTGAAATGCATACAAGTATTCTCATTAATGAGTTGATTGTTGTTTCTTAGGGACTTGCTAGGTATTGAAAAACTTGTATTTCTGAAGCTGTTTTGTTTTTCCAAATAGTGTGTGTTTTGTGTCCTGTTCCTATTGTCAAGAATTCCAGTCTCAGGCAGGACTCACCCTTGGTGATGAAATAAGCAAAAATCCTTTCCTGCTGTGCATTTGGATAGGAAATTAGAAGTATAAATTTAAAATTGCTGCCCTTGTTTCTCAGATGGAGAAGGAAGTTAGTTCTTTCTTGTTTAAGAAAAATGGAAGGGTCAATGGCCTGTATCCCTGCAGAAATCAAGGAATGCCAGTCACAGGAAAAGTGATGCTATGCATGCCACTTCATTGCCTTTCCCTCAATTGTTTCTCACTCTTAAAGAGTGATAAGATTTTCCTTTGGTTCCCAAACAGGTTCGTTTGTCAGCCTTTCTCCAGAGAAGATTACTAGAATGGAACATGAGAAAGGTGGTGCTTTCTGATGGGTGTTATTGTGAACACATATGCCTTACTTATTTGAGTAATACATATCCTGTTTGTAATGCTCTTCACACCACCTATCTTTCACACAATGAAGGAAAACAGTAAATGAAAAAAGCCAAGATGCAAATTTTTCCCTATTTCACCAAGGAATTTATAGCCCTTTTGATGGAGTTGTGTGGGCTGAGGCTCACTAATGCCTTTCACCTCTCTATCTTACAAGTGGCCTATCAGTTTATCAGTTTGTGTTTTGGTGCAGGGCACATGGACCAGATGCAGGACTGATGGCTGAAGGCAACCGTCCAGCTGAGCTGACCCAGTCCCAGATGCTTCATATTGCCCAGCAGATTGCTTCTGGGATGGTTTACCTGGCGTCACAGCATTTCGTGCATCGGGATCTTGCTACCCGGAATTGTCTGGTTGGTGAAAACCTACTGGTGAAGATTGGGGATTTTGGGATGTCTAGAGATGTGTACAGCACGGACTACTATCGGGTAAGTGAACTGCTGTAATAAGTAATAAGCTAGGTCTTGTTCAGTCTCCTTACCACACTGGTGTGACTGATTCTGCTTTTACACATAACCATCTGTCTGTCCGGTAACTTAGAGCCTAGCATATGGAGAACGTGGTTCTGAGTTAAAAGGTTTTGGTAAATTTGGAGAGTTAATCTGAGTAGACTGTCATGTTTTGTTGTTTATATATGTTTGGTTTAGATTCTAAATCACAGAAAGGTCTTTTTCTCTGGGCAAAAATTTTGCATGTTTTCTTGGCTTTAGTGAAGAAGAAGCAGCACATGAAAAGGAAGAGCGGGTAATCAAATCTGGCCCAACACTTTGAAGCTATTAAAACATGTTCTTAAATACTGCTAAGAAAAATGGAAATGGTAACTTTGAGGAGTAGTTGTATAATGCTTCAGTTAACTAGAGGAGATGTAAGTACTGGGCGGCAGCAGTGACCAGTTATTTTACTGAAGAAGAGAGTAGGTGAGAAGTTGTTACATACTCAGCACCTGAAAGCTTTTCCTGCCTTAAGCCAGGGCTTTAATCCTACTTCTTACAGTTGAAGAGTTGTTTTGCAGAGGGTAAGAGTAGCCCGTTGCTCTTTTTCATTCTGACTGCTTTCCCTGGGATTGGTTGCCATAGAGTGATACCTGAATTTTGCAAAGACCTTCTAAGATTGCTGGGATAAACAAACTGTGAGCATTAATCACTGTTGTTGATATAGTCTTTGTGCTATGTGGTAGGTCATGTAGTTGACACCATTTCCTGTTTCCTATCACATCTGTAATTTCATGATTGGAACTGAACCTGTCAGGTGATTCTGGCTTGGGGAAGGCAATCCATGACCAAGCTGATAATTTACAAACCCTAGAGTTTATCCTGTGAAATAAACTCATCATCTTTAAGCACATGTTGTGTCTGCCTCTCACATAACTTGTTGCCAGTGAATTCCTTATCCCTTATTCCTTTTTCATTATCCCTTTCTTAGCCACTCAATTTGGATTGTGTTAATAAAGGACAGTGTCACCCCACCATCAGTGTTGGTGGGATGCCTGGGAAGAGATTGTCTCTACAGCTGGTGGAGGCTGGACAGGGTAGAGAAACTTTTGAAAATTATTGCTGAATGCTGGTTTACTTAAAAGCTCATAAGTAACAGCCTCCCCTCCTAATTTTCTTTCCTTTCAAAGACAAACCTAGTATTTAGTAAATATATGATCCAGATTCCTCTTATATATTGTTATTTTGTAAACTGGGACTTCGAATTATTTGATCAAGGTGAAACAAGCATGACTGCACTTCAGAGCTTGAAAACAAATATACAGGATGGTAATAACTTCCTCTGTGTTTTAAAGGACACTGGTGAGCAGAGGCTAAGGTTTCTTAATTTTGGATCTGATTTTGCATGCTGCATTTTTGCACCACTTGTTGGGACTGAAGTCATGTGTCTGTTCATACTTCAGTGTTTACATGTTAGTTGTTACACTTAAGAATGGATGTATATGCAGAACAGTATGTGTTTGCAAAGGTTGTTACAGTCAGAGGCAGTATTTTTGAACATATGCTTTGCTTATTTTTGGAAAAAAAAAATAGTAACTCCCCCTGTTGCATAAAAACTACCTGCAAAAGGGGGTAGAAGTCATACGGCCTTCCTGGAGACAGCTTAGGCCTGGCTCAGGCGTGTGATGGTGTGCGGACTGGCATCAGCTTACCTGCTCATGTACCTCTGGATTTAATCCTCGAGTCTTGCATATGTGTACTCAAGCAAAGCTTCTACCACTGGAACACAAAAACACCTGTGACCTGGAAAAAGCAGGAGTTCAGGAAATTCTGGTAACCTGGATAGTCCTTGGGCACCTCTCAAAGGATCTCATTTAAGAGTTACATTGTATTTCCCACTGTCAAACAGAATCACTCTCTTCTTTCCTTCTCTCCCTTATCGTCACTTACTTTTGAGTTCAAGGAGTGGTTCTGAGAGGTCTAGGGTGTAACAAAGGAGAAGAAAGAGGCAGTAGTGTGAAGAGGGTGCAATCATTGATGTGAGAGAGGGAACAAGTAAGATGGGAAACGTAATTGTAGAGAGGTGTTAGTGAAAGACACAAATGTGAATGAAGGGAGAAAGAGGTGAGTGTCAGAGGGGATGATGTAAAGTAGCATGGCCCCATCCAAACTTGTGGTATAAATTTGTAGAGTGATGGGTGGATACGAAACTTCAAGTTGGGTAGTTGCTTGTTCTACACACTAAGAAAAACAAGAAGGATCATTTCTCTGGCCCCTCATGTTCCAGCTGGCTTCTAACTAGTGCAGAGGAGGGACAGAGCCAGAGCCTGCCATGCCACCATATTTCACAGTTGATAAAAGCTGGAAGTTACAGTTGAGCCTGTGAAGTTTTGGCCTGCTCTTTTTGGGATGTATGTGGGCTGGTCAAAAGATGGTCATGAAAAAGTCAAGGCAATGATGAATTCCTGATGGTTGCCCTGAGAATCGCATCCTTGGCAGACCTAAGTCAGTGATAAAACTGGAATGTCACTGACCTATCATACCTAATTGCTTATAGCAGGCTAAGTCTTTTTAACTGTTCAGGCTTAATCAGTCGCAGAGAAGCAATCTATCCCCAACCCTGACAGCTTTATCTGTTGCTTGTTGGAGAGATTTATACAATTCTAAAAAGTTCTGCAAGAAATGGTTTGTCATTTGTGGGTTTTAATACATTGGAACTGGTTTTTTTGGATCCCGACACTCAGTCATGATGTTAGATTTGCCCAAGATGTTTATTTATAGCTTGCTTCTGTAAGATAAGGATGATCCCAAGTCATTGTGCACTGTTAGATTGTTAATGACATTCTGCATTGAATCAGCTCAGCTGTTAAGAGATGCTTCAGGGAAGAGGGGGAGCGAATTAACCCTTGGGCTGAGAATACATGTGATGTGTGGCCCTGATTGCACAAGCTTTCCTTTTTTCTCCCCCTTTCTTTTTTCTGTCTTTTTCATCATGCAGGAATCTTGTAGGTGGGGGAAGTCCTGATGTACATGCTAGCAACCAATGTAACAGCAATAGTTTTCAATAGTCAGACCAGAGGAGCCTGGGGACATGAAGAAACTGCGATGGCTTTTCTTATCAGAACTGCTGTACACCCCAGGCCAAAGTAAAACAACTGCCAAGTAATTGGTTTGGTCTGGGAGCCAAACAGCTCCAGCAACACTGCTGCACTGCAATCCTTATAGCACGAAAGATCCTTTCACAAAGTTATTTACTTGAAGAGCTTAGGTCTCAAGTTTATTAGGGGTTTTTATTTGTTTTGTTGATATTTGGGTTTTGTTGTTTGATTTCCTACCCCCACAGGTCAGGGTTTCCTATCCTACTCTCAGATACCCACGTAGTGCTTTAAAGTAGCTTTCAGTGCTTTTAAGTGTTGACACTGAAGCCTGGGAAGAATTACTTGGTTATTATTTGTTCTTGCACACAGAGATAATATATCAGGGCCTTTTTAGGCTTCCAGTTCAGGTCTGCAAGTGATTGCTTAGTACTTGGTCTTAAAATAATTTCAGCATTTCTTAATCATAAGCAAAAAGCTTGAAAAAAAGTAGAAGTCATCTTATCCCAGTACTTGGAAAACTTAACAGGGATATGCTTTAAATATCCAGCCTGGTCAGCCAACTACAGGCTTGAGCCAAGGTTTTGGATGAAACTGTGATCTCACCAGACTAAGCAAAAGCTTGCCATTAATTTCATTAGGACCAGAATTTCACCCTTCCCCATTTTTATGTTTGTCCAGTGCAGGATAGAGATTCTGTTTCTTATTTAGATTTATGGAGCTCAGTTGTGTAATCCCTATTTAGCTATTGTATAACCTACTTGCCTTTATGCAACAGCACAAGAACAGCGGAGAAAATACGGACTCCTTTTCTCAGCTTGTACAAACCACTCAAAAGTCTGTCAAAAGACTGGGCCTAGTGAGGTTTCTGTCTTCCTTTAGGCCAAATTTGCCCTTAAACTACAGAGAGGTTCACAAGTTTCCTTCGCTTCTGGCACAGATGGGGCAGAAGACTAAGTGGATGTGTTTCAATATAAATTTCAGTGACTCTGTTTCTCTTTAAAATCTTCTCCACATTTTGCACCCTGTTTTGCTATTTAAAGAGAGTATGTCAGATTGGAAGAAGAAACACAGGTCACCAATCCTAAGTCTTTCACTCTTGAAGAAAGCCACACAGTAGGTGTTAAGGGTAGGAGCAACAAGAACTTGAGCCCTCATTATGCTACGGGGAAAACCAACACTCACTAGTACTTTAGCCCCTTTTAAATAAGACACCAAGCCCCATAAAAATTCCAGTCTGCCAGGGAAAGAAAGAAGATTTCAACAGTGTCCTAAGCCCCTGAAGAGAAACAATGCTTGGAAAAAATTCCTGAGAGATCTTAGGAAGTCAGTCACACCTGACACACAGCAAAATGTGACAGTAATCCCCATCAGACTTTTCTGTGAAAATCACCTTCTAAACTGGCAAGCTGTAGAAAGCTATGTGTGCCCAAGCCATCTGCACCAGCCTGTGTCATAACTTGCATTTGGTGATGCCCCTCAGAGCACATCTGGCTATGTTGCCTATTCTCAGTGCCTTAGAGCAGTGTGGGAACCAAAGATGATCCAGAATCAAATCATACCACAAGAGGGAAAACAAAAAGACAAGTCCTGAAGAAACATTTAAGTTAAACAAGTTAATAAGCTACAGCCTGCAAAATGCTGACAGGCTTCTTCTCAAATATACCACAGAATTGAATAGCAGCAATCTTGTGTTTCTGGAGCCTGGGTTTCTAACTCCTGTCCTGTCACACAGCCCCTTCTCTTGAAGTGGGTGTTGCAAATAAGTCGAATCCTGTGCTGCCAGTGCTTTCCCTAGAAGGCTTCACGTCAGCTCCTCTGTCCTAACAACTGCAATTTTTGTTTTTTAAATCCAGCAACCTGAATTAACTAATGACCAATAGACACCTATTTGATCACATTATTCTACTCTCTTCCCAGCCTTTAAATCTCAATTGTATTTAGAGAAAGTACTCCTGTCCCTTACCAGACTGTTTTAGAGGGTTAAAGAAGGACGACTGCCAGGAAAAAAAAGTGTCTTCATTTTTTTTCTCCTCACACTAGCCTTCTCCAATTACTTTCAGTGTGTGAAACAGCAATTTCTGTATCTCTTTCTGGTACAGACATTACTAGAACTGTGAGTGGTATTTTCCAAATCAGATTTTTGCCATTCTTGGATTAGAGGTACCTCCCAGCCTTTAATGAAAATGTGCTGCTTAGTACATCTTAGACTCACATAGCCTATGTCATTGGCACATGTTAACTGTGTTGTCAGACAGTGCCCTGGGCCACTCTCATCTTCCACTCCTTCCAAATGAAGAACATCCCTTTTATTTTTTTCCTAAGTTTTTGGTTTCAGTCCCTCAGTGAATGACTTTGCAATTCATACTGGCACATTTTGTACCTCTAGTGGTTGAGAAAGACTGTTGTTTCTCTTTTATTTTTCTGTCTTCTTTGGGGGCTGGGTTGTTTTGTTTTGTTTTGGGGTTTTTTTTAATTAGAATTCAGGTCTTGTCTAAATTGGTGGTGAGTAAAGAACTAAAGAAACAGAATCAGGGTACAAAAAGTAAACAGCTGATGGAGTGGGAAAGGTTTGTAAGGAAGTTTCCTAGATTTTTCCAGCTTTGTTTCTTAGTGTTTTGTTGATAATTTCTATTTAATGCTAACATTAAGTATTGTGGGATGTTTGTCTTTTTAAAACATAGAGTTCCCATGCACTTTCAGTTAAGACAGGAGAAGTTATTAAACTCCTTAGCCTACCAGTCAGACTTCCAGAAAAACTAATGGTTACACAATTTGCCATTCTGGGCCTATTTTAAAAATGCATAGATGTCGAACTTTCTCAGTACATAAAAAAGGTGAACAACCTCTTTGAGAAACCATTTTGACACCTGTGAGCGTTACAGTCCTCAGGAAACAGTTCTGATTCTGATTTTTGCTGTTCCTTATCAAGGCCAAAGTGGCAGTTTGAAGAACAGTGAAATAACATTAGTATTAAAGGAGTGAAAGAGCATCTTTCCCACTAGCCATACCCTCCCTTCATGTATGAATCTAATGTTCTAGAGTGCTGTATTGCTGGAAACTGCATGATATACTTTTCTGGTGACACTCTATGAAATATTTTCTAAAAGATAAGGCTAGTAAAATAATCACCAGAGAGTGATCTTGCTTAAGCTATTTCCAGTACCTAATGCCTATTTGCAAAGAGAATTCATGCATGACATCAAGGGGCTAAAAAAAGAAAAGGCTGCTTTATCATTATTTGGGCTGTAACTAGCCAGGCAAACACCATGATACAAATGTTTACAGTGAGGAACAAGTGTCTGTCTATTCTGAAAGGGCAATAGCAGCAAACACCTGCAGGTCTCAGCTGTCACTACAGAGATGAATACCTGTGTGTGGGAGTTTGGAGGAGGCTGCACTAAAGAAAACAAGAAAGAGTTACTGGGAAGTCAAGCAGCTTGTCAAGGCATTCTCGTAGGTGTGTGTATTGAATTGTCACAGTTTGAAGGCACAGTTTGAAGGCTTTTTATTAGCTGCTATTTTTGCATCCATTGCTCAAAAGGAAATTATCTGCTTCCCTACATGGACTTCTCGGCTTTCCTCCTCCGTCAGAGGCTCATTGCATCATGTGTAGTGCTGGGGAGGACAGAGGGTTCCAGCAGCCCTGGAGGACGTGCACAGATTATTTCATGCAACTGGAAACAATACAGGAAATAATAGGCCAGCTTGAGAGATGTAAATCCAAAGTGCTGCCTTGAAGTCAGTGTGGTAGCTCTGAACTTAAAGAAACATAATCACAAGCAGAATTAGGCCAAATGACTTTAGAGGGCTTCCTAAAAGACATTGCAATGTCAGCATTTAGAAACTGGTATGCAGCAGGACATGACATTATCCTGATGACAAAGGATGAGCACCATGGCTTGATGTTGTTACTTGCCCATGCCAGAGTATATTCTGTGCTGTGCGGGAGGCATGCTCTGTCCCCAGCTTTTACTTACACAACTACTGGTTGAATTCCTGGTTTTGTTTGGAATTACAGCTGTTTAACTTCCTCAGTTCTTCATAGAAAACCTAATTTCAGCTTTGTCTTAAGCAAGAACAAGTTCCATCTTTTTTAGTACAGCTGCAGATGTAGTCACTTCCTAATTGAAGTTTTCTCATCATCTTCGCATTAGGGTTATTGGTCCTACTTGCACTTCTGTTTCCATCTGTTTTCACCAACACAGATTCTAAGAGGGGAGTCCAAGAAAGTTTTCCTTTTTAGTGTTAGGGGAAGGAACATCAGATGTCCAACATGTGTAGTGTGCTGCAATTAACAGTCAGTTCTTACTAAACTCTGTCTTGCAGGGTTAACAACAGGTTGGTAATACAGAAAATGAGACTTTTAACTGGGAAGTTGTGACATACTTCACTTGGCCAGATTTAAGCCCCCTTTCACTTTAAATGTGCAAATGGGAAGACCGTTTCATGGCTCCTGGAGTGCATTCTCCCTTCTGTCTGTGAGATCAAAGAGTACAGAGAGGGCAGAAACAAAAACCCATAATAACTAGGTTGAAAAATTAAGCTGATTAAAAGACAGACTAAAGCAAAGTGACCTTGTTGCTGTGACCAGTTACTTGATTACCCATTGAATTTCAGTGACTAATTTTTCCTTCGTAAATCCACCACCATTAGATTTATACCAATGTGGTCCTTATGCAGCATGTCAAGAAATAAGTTCATCTTGAGAAAAAAAGTTCAAGCCAGGAGGCAGTACCTAGAAACATATGTTATGCAGAAATCCTGTTGAACTAAGCTGTAGCTAAAAGTGTTGAATGGGTGTCAATCCAAATATTAAAGTGTTTGGAAATTTTCAAATGGAAATTTTTCCTCTGTTTGCTTCTGTTAAAAGCTTTGAGCATTTAGTATTTGGTTCTATTCTGGTTATAAAACAGATATTACAGTTTTCAAATGGCTGGAAGTTTTGGATTTCCCACCCCATTGTTAAAGCATTTTTATGGAGATATTTTTTTCAGCTGGTTACTCCTGCAGTATGCAGTTGGTAAGAGCCATAGGATCCACATGCACGCCTATAGGATAACAGGAAGTTTACACCAGTCATCGTCACCAGTGGCTGACACAAGCTTTTCTGTTGAGGGGCTCTTAGCACAGATGTTCATTAACTTAAAAAGTCCTTTTAAAATTATACATACAAAAATGAATCATTCTCAAAAATAACCACACATATGGATATAAATTGCAGGAAAGCAATGATTCACACATTGAAATTAGCCTTAGGAACTGCAATTTGGAGAGCTTTGCAGAACTCTGATCGTAATCGCCTCATTCCATTAAGTAGCAGCAGAGCTGTACAAAGCTATTTTTTGCAGGTGCTGAAACGATTTAACTGTTGTTTAGATGATTAGCACATAAGAGAGCCATGTCCTCAATCCCATCCCTGTTCACAATTTGCTGGATTGTACTTGGAATATTGGTGGAGGCTATTTCCATTGACTTTAGAGCCAATGTTTTGTCCAGGGCTTTAGAAAGTAGAAGGTTTACAGGCAACTTCTTCTAGACATTGAACAGCAAAAGAAATGATGAAGTAATTTCTGTAGTTTTTCTTCCTGGGCAAGGTCTTTGTGCAGACTAATAATGCCTTTTAGTAATTATGGGAGGAACCATGCATAAATATCTGAAGACACTGTACTGCACTGCTACAGATTGTCACTTTTGGCAGGCAATCTGCAAAGCAATTTACAGAACTCCAAAGGTTAGCAGCTGAAACTGTTGACTTTTTGATGTGTGATGTGCACAGTATGAGGAAAAGATGATGTGGGAACAAAATCAGTGAAAGATCTCTGGGAGTACAGTGAGATACTGGAGTGGCATCTCCTGGGTGCTGCAGAGCACTGGTGCGCTCCGTGCGGCCGCCACTGCCTCCACTGATGGTGGGGACAGCACAGAAAGGCCACCCAGAGGGAGCAGTCCTTAAACGGGAATTCTCCTTTGATGTCTGGTCACAGAAGCAGCTCCCAGCAGAGTCTTTGCAGGCTTCCAGCTGGAAGGTTTTCTTATGCAAATGGCCTCTCTCCTTGCACTAAAGAAAGCAGTTGCTAGGCAGTTTTCCTAAATATGCATTTTTTACCCTGGGCTTGTCGAACAATCGGCACTCTTTTGGCCCACAGAACTCAGGAAGCACGGAAAGGAAGAACTAGACAATTAGACTATGAAGTGGTGCGTGTAACAGGATGGATCGAGAGGATGAGAGGACAGCACCAGCTAGTAATACAGCCGAGGCTACAAATCTGGCTGTGCAGATCCGTGTGTGCACAGTAAAGAGCTACTGGCGGTGATGGAAATGGGGAAGCACCGTGTGACACTGCAGATCATTTCCATCTTCACTGCTCTCGGTCCTTTTTCTGTCTGATGGAGCATGTGTCCACTCCAACATGGAGTGGAAGTCAGTAGCAAAGACTTAAATCAATCAGAGGCTGTTGGCATCAGTGACAGAGAATGTGGAGACAGAGAATCTGTGGTTACCCATGTAGCTGTAACACGTATGCCTTTGTGAAGTGTTTTTAATACCAGATGTCATGAACAGTAGCAAAGTTTTTGACACCATGTCAGGAACAGCTCTCTAAGCTTCCCAAAAGGTGAGGACTCCAGAAATGAACTGATACTGCATCTTACAGTCTCAGAAACTTTGTAATTAGACTTCAAAGATAATTTGGCTTTGCGATATTCTAGTCTTATATAAAATGGAGCCAAAACACATATAAAATGCTGTCAAGCTTCTAGCTGTGTCCTAACTTTAGGAAGAGATGAAGGCCTGATTTAAGGTGCGTGACAGAATATGCATCTTCTATTAAGGACAGATTTAACAGAATTAGAAAAGATTGTGGTGACTCAAATGCTCCTATCTCCATCAGGTGGGTAAACAAACCTCCAAAAGAAAAGCCACATGAGTGGGAAGTAACTTCATTCTTTCCAGTGTACTGAAATTCTTTCAAGAAAAAAACCTAGCTTAATACCCTTGAATTTGCTTTCAAAAGTACTATTTACTTGCCCTTAAAAATATTCTTGCAACACTGCTGTCCAGCTCTTGGGGAGTTGAAGAGCTTACATCAAATTTGATTTACGATCAGTTCCTACTTCTCTTCCACAGTTCATTTCATCCAGGGCTTGATATTGCCATAGTGGTGTCTCAAATGTTTGGGCTGGGAGCAGAGTCAGACCCATTGAAATGCTCAGATAGAATGACCAACACTGAGAGGTGATGCAAATGAAATTTCAAAACTATTCTCTTATTTAGTCCTACAGTTGTGTTGATCTCCAGAGAGGTATAACATTTATATTGTCTGTTTTCAAGCTATTTCCCAACACTTTGGAAGAAGTTTATATTATAAGATATCCATAATTCTTCAGCCTCGTCAAACTCTATTTCAGTCCTCTGTTCCATGTAGCTGTGTTGAAGCTTTTCTTCATGAATGTGAGTCCTGGAAGTGAACATTGTAAAATGAATGTCACTTCAGTTATTCACATCACACACTTAGAAGCCAGGATTTTAAAGAAAGAGCTATAGTGTGAGACTTCTGATAATAAATGCATAAGGCTGCAGATCTACATCTACAAAAATATTGATCCTGTGTAATAAAGGAGTACTTAACAAAAAACAGATTTAAAGCCATTTAGAGATAAAGGAATCCTGAGACTATGATACTGTACAGCACAAAATATTGGGGGTTTTCTGTTGCTATTGAAAATTACTGTGACCTAAGGAGTTAGCTTTACAGCCTGTACAATTCTCTAGAAGACAGAAAGACACTGGTACATATTCAAAGGTTGAAAACTTGTTTACCGCCCAGACCAATGAGCAAACTAGCATTGACTTTACTGGGGACAGAAATTTTACTTCCATTCTTATTAATTGAAAATTTGTAATGGCTTTGTATCTGATTTCACTTCCATGTTCACTGCTGGATCTGAAGGTTAAAAAAAAAAAAATCACGTCCTCTGTGATCTAATCCTTGCATACCACACCATGAAGCAAATCGAAGTGTTTTGCTGGAAGTATAAGCTGGGGTTTTTTTTCAGCTGATGCGTAAAATGTGATGCAGTCTCAGCCTCCCTTAAGGGATTCTCTTATAACATCATCTAGTTCATTTCAAGGTGTGTGTGAAGAGAATCCTTCAGATTATTTTATGACCTGCAAGATTATGTCTCTGTAAATCTGGGTTTAAGGGTGTACACAGAAAGGGAGAAATCTTAACACAGCAAAGAAATTGCTCTTGTTTTCTTTCTCTTATTTTCCTTTTTTTTTTGGCAGTACAATTTTAAGAAGATAAAGAACTGTTCATTAAATATATTGCCAGATATTCTTTGATAACACATCAGTGTTGCAGTTATTTCACAGCCAGTATAAATATAAAGGGGAAAAAAAAAAGAAGCAACATGAATGCCAGTCAAGATGATTACAAATCATTTGTCCTAATGTTTTTGTCATCTATGTTCCTCATACTGCCTCAGCCTAGGCCCACAAAATAAAACTGTGATGCTATCTGGAGAATATGGATTCTTTCCAGATTGATTTACCAGATGCCTGTCACCACAAAGTCGCTTTGGAAAGCTAACTGATAGGCTGGGCTCTTTGCAAATTACTGCTCTGCATGCAGTCCTTTTGCAGCTGATTATGCTGCCAATGTTATTTTCTGACGATGAGATTTAGTGCAGCATACTGCCTGGCACTATCCTTGTAAGAGATTTTTCTTGCTTGTGAGCTAAGCAAAGGGCAAGGTCCTGCATTCTTGGCAGCCTGTCATATGCATGAGCTGTTTGTTTTTTGGATTCAGCAAGCAGAGTTTTAAATCATCTCTAGCAAAACAAGACACAGAGAAAAAAGAGAGATCAAAATAGAGCTGAATATTTCATGCCATAATTTTGGCAGCACATCTCGTCTTGTCTTCTAGATTGAAAGCACCAATGAAAAAGGGAATTTTGCAGTTTTCAATTGCGTGACTTTTCCATGCTCCTTGAGTATCCTCTAATATTCTAGGACTGGTCTCTCATGCCATATCAGCCATTTTTAGAGAAAAGAATCTAGTGTTGAATAGTTGTGTGGGAAAAGCATAACTGGGTTAAAATAAAGATCAATGCCTATACACAGTTAGTGGAATGTGCCTCTCAACAGAAAACCAATAGATACTATTTGAATCTGCAAAAC
Organism: Dicrurus megarhynchus; assembly: GCA_013399195.1. Taxonomy (NCBI): domain Eukaryota; kingdom Metazoa; phylum Chordata; class Aves; order Passeriformes; family Dicruridae; genus Dicrurus; species Dicrurus megarhynchus. The sequence continues at coordinate 22,557 of VXAD01013602.1, read as the reverse complement.
AGAGATTGTATATTGTTTAAAATATATAGGTCCAATATTGCCATTTTCTGCAAAGGGTATTCTGTTGAAAGTTACTAAAAATCCTTGCACAACTTCTACCCGTTGGCATAGACACACACAGTTGTGATTTTTATACCAGTCATCCTTGGAGGAACATACATTTTTGACCAAAACAAATATCTCTCTCACAATTTGGAAATGGGCTAAATGGTGGGTTTGGAGCTTGTGTATGCACACATACTATTATTCAGTATTAACCTGCTTTTCCATCTCGATCAGCTTTAGTTAGTAGAATAAAATGCTAAATAGAAAAGGAGGAAACTGAAGGTTATGCTGTACTGCACACAGTAAAAAGCCCCTCAAATACCTATTTAAATACAGCTAAAATGGCATAAATTAGAAAATGAGAGTTTCATGGAAAGGTTTATACAGTTCCACTGTTCAATGTGAGACTGAAGGTAGGTCTAGTCTCCAGACACTGGTAGCTCAAAAACTGTGACATGAGCTTGATGCAGACTGCAAAGGTATTCAGAAGCAGGATGAATGTTCCTTTTCTGGGGCATACACTTATTCCTCTGTGCTACTCACAATGTCCAAGCTAGTTGCTTTAAATGTAGCTTCTGTTTATATGTTCTTAACTGTGTCATTGGAGATATGGAAAACAGCATTAAGTTAGTTAACATGATCAGAAAAAAAAAAAAGTAAATAAAGCTTCTTTCCTTAGTTATTCCTTTTAATCCATTACATCTTAATAAATTTGTTTAAGATGGAAGACAGGAAAAATGGAAAACAAAAAAGGAATAGATCTGGATCTGTTTGGCTTTCATATTACATAAAATAAGCAATTAATCTGCACCTGTAGTTGAATAACTTCCTATTGTAAGTCAAGTTCGCAGGAGTATTGATGTATTTAAAAATTGCCTTAGAATCTCAGAATTCCTAGCTTTAAAATAATTGTGACCCCAAAATTTTGGGAATACCTGTTTTCTTGCTGTCCTTCTGCTGCTGTTCAAGTCAACTTCAAAAAATAGAAAGAACTAGTTGTTAGGTTCAGCCTAAGAATTGAAGAAATGTGGATTTTCTTTAAATAAAGGTACAGAAAGTAGATGGAAGTTGTGTCCCTAAATGACATGTAGAAGTGGGGAGCAATAGGTTGCAGAACAGTTGGTAATTTCACCTCATAAAGGACATGAAAAGTAAGCAAAAATACAAAAGAAGGAAAGGCTAATGGGCAAACAGGGATGCAGTGGAAAGGGCCAAAAAGAATTTGAGATTGTCTTTGAAAAGAATACTAAAATAGACAAGAGGAGTCTCTTGACTTTTTAAATGTCAAGAGTATGAGGAGCAAAGTATTGCCACTACAGACATGATGATGTGGGAAGGAGAGTTAGTTTGGCCTGAAAGCAAAATTATTTTTTGATATCAGGTAGTGATAAATGTGAAGATATAGGCAAAGGGGCCAATGGGACTAAGAATATATGAAAACTAAACCTGGAACATGCATAGAGAAGAGATCCTCGAGCAAAGAGGGACACTGACAGCCTGTTTTATGATTGGAGACAAAGAGGTCAGCAAACTCTTAAAGCAGCATAAACCAGCCCTGCTGCCCAAAGCAGAGGTCCTGCTCTCCTGCTTGTCTCAACAGCTAATTCCTGTAACATCTGCTTTTCTGCACCAGCATCAGTGTTTCTGCAGCCACTGAACAAACTTCATTGATGAAACATTCCAGCTGAAAACAAGCTTTTTTTTTTCTCTTGGTTGCAGAGAGGACAGAATACTTCTCCAAACCAAACTACAGTACAAGGGCATCCCTGATTAAAATCTTTGTTGAAGGAGAGTCTAAAAGAACTGTACTATATGAGTGCTTCAAAAGGCTAAAATAAACATTAGGGATGAAAGAATACTATTGAAACTAAAGAACAATGCTTGCATAAGAACAAATTAATGCAATCTGGCTATCAAAGAATTTAAGCAAGAGACTAGGAAAAGATTTCTAACAATTAAAGCATGGGTTTCTTTGATAACCTGTGAACTCAGAAGAAAATAATCTCATTTTAAGGTGGTACTGCGCAATTTATGAAGGGAATGATTCAGTGTAGACAAACTATGTGTTAGGATGCAAGAGGACCAGAGGACTTGGTGTGCTCCGTATAATTCTTATCTTAGGTACCTTGAAGCACACAAAGAACCAAGACTCCTGATAGTGTCGGAAGCACTTGGTTCAGCAGAGTGCCAGCATGAGTAGTTGTTTGAAGCTAGGATACTTCATTGTCTGGATCAGTTCACCCCATCGTTAGTTTGCACAGAATATTCAAAGCAGAGCTGTTAGTACTTATGAAAGATTTCTCAAAGTGGCTGAATTTTCAGGGCAAGGAAAAAGTTTTGAAAATGAAATATTTCTTATTTATGAAAATACTTGCCAGTAATTCTGCAACTCTTATTTGAAACTTCATGAAACTACACACACAACAGAAAATTGGGTTTGACTATATCTTCTCTATGACTTTGAAAAACCTGTCCTTCAATTCAGCATGCAGTGTCTTTGCCCTTGACTTTGATTAGATTTAATTAAACTGTAACCCTCAACATTCAAGCCAGGTTGAGTTCTAGTTTTACAGATGCTTCTGTTTGACTATAGCAGGAGGAAATACTGCTTTACCTTTTTTCCAGTGTCCTCCATTATTTATTAGTGAAAGCCAGATTTTAAAGGATAAAAACATGTAATAGTTCTGCTTCTGCTCCAGCTATATCTCCTTTGTATTTTCTTCACACTTTTTTTTTTTTTTAAGAAGGGTGGCAGTTTGAACTTACCTCTTCAGCCCATGACCATTTCAGAACATGAGTGGCTTCTATTTTTAACAGGGTTTATTATGACCCTTGCTGGTTCCATGAGGTAGAAATTCTCTATAGGTCAAAAACTTACAGCTTTGCTGCAAAGTGGAGTACTGGGGCTTCCACACTGGATTGTGCTCGGTTCTCCTTGGAGTTTGAATGTCTAGCAAATTCATCACATTCATTATTGCATATTATATGCCATACTCCAAGCTTCTTTCACAGAAAGCACAAAGCCATTACAGCCTCAGTCACTCTAGAGCATTCAAGTTCTGAAGGTCTGTTCACATTTTGGAGAGCCCCAATATGACCACAAAGCCCAGCAGCAGCAGTCCAACATTGGTATGACAAACAGGACACTCAGTTAGTCTTTCTGAATCTTGCATAGTGGAGATGGGGAAATGGACAAAGACTCATTTTCTAGTAATGTAACAGCAGAAGATGTAATAAAGCAAACCTATACCTGTTATTCTCAAAAGGTGAATGGTATTTTTGTCTCAATCCACCTTTCCAACAGCTTCCACAACTCCTAGAGAAAAACATAGTATTTTGTTAGAAGGGGAGAAGGGGAAGTTGCCTTGAAGGTAACTGATTGATTCATCCTTTCTTCTGTTGCTGAGTTTGGGACCCTGTTGAATAATGTCAAGATGAGTTGTTTGATTTCTAGCAGGTATCTGGGGGCATTTTTCTGATTTTGGTCTTCATTGCAAGCGTTGGGAGCCTCAAATAGCAGGAAACACAAGCCCCAGGGTGGCTATAGAGATTTTGCTCCACACTGAAATCCCAGAGACTAAAACTCTGCAACTGTAGTTTCAATTATGTAGGATGATTCTGTGCCTTTTAAAGAGCAACTACTCAGAATTTAACAGGAGTCTGGAGAGTTCTGCGGACAGGTGGATTAAATTATAGTTATTACCAGACAGCTATTTCAAGATTACTACCCTCTGAATAGCAAATCCCCTTCCCCCATGAAACCCAAACAAAACATGAAGTTTACTTGTCCTTCCAAGATTCTTCTGGCATTGAAGTCATAACTTGAAATTTCCAGTCCTTCACCTCAACACTTTCTTCTGCTTTATAGAAAAAAACCCTGATCATTAAAGTTTCTAGTGTGTCAGACTAAGGTCCTAAAATTAAGAGACTTAGATGCTCCTTTGGTTTCAACAGTTTTTGATGTGTAAATGTTGAAATTCGTTCTCTCATGTGCATGAAAGAGCGGGGGGATGGGCATAGCCAAATCTGTATTGTTTTTGTTGTTTTCCACTTTTGTGAGACCCCACTTGGAGTTCTGCATCTAGCTCTGGGGCCCCCAACATAAGAAGGACATGGACCTGTTGGAATGTGTCCAGAGGAGGGCCACTAAGATGACGTGAAGACAGGCTGAGAGAGCTGGAGTTCTTCAGCCTTGAGGTTAAGAAGAAATATTTAACAGCTCCCTCATTTGCTGAGCACACTCTAGCAAATGTACAGAATCAAAAAGAGAATGTATGGAAAAACATTAGACCCTGTAATTAAAAATGTTTTCCATAATGCATATTTAGATTGCTAATGGCACTGGGATCTTTTGCTCCAGAGGGAAAAACCCCATCTATATCATATATGGGATATATAAATATTTATATAGAAATGATACAGTTGTAAACATGTGAGCATTTGCACTGATGAATTACATTCACAAATGCTTCTGCCTTTATCCACTACACATAAATGTGGCTACCCAAGGACTTGTTGTAAAATGCCAAAGATCTTCAGATATTTCATTATGTTCAACATGCAAGGGTGATTTTTCATTTCCCTACCAAATGAAAGGTTTAACCCACTCCTGCTGATGTGAAACACACATGGTACATAAAAATAAGCAATAAAGTGTGGTGCAAACTCAGCCCATATTCAAAACTAAACATCTCATAGATACATGGGGCTCTCCATTCTGGACCAATTTGCCCTGACTAGGTGAAATTTTCTCCTGACCTTCCTACCCTGCCCAAGCAAGCTCAATATGCAGACTCTCCACCCTTTCCAAGAAATGACTGAGCCTATTAGATATAAATCACATTTTCCTGTAAGCTGCCTGCCCTATCTCTTGCCAGTTTTTGTGGGCATTTTCTGTGCCACAGTCTATAAGCCCAGGATGCAGGATGTTAGGGGTCACTTCTGACAGTTCCCATTACTACCTGCGTGTGAACCAGTCCATGGATTTAGTCTCATCCTTGCTTGCACCTACTGGTACTGTTCATAACTGTGGGAGGAAGCTCCAGAATTTTAGTACCCATTATGTATAAAAGTACTTTCATCTGTTCTGAATTTATCTCCTGGTAATTTTGTTGAGTAGTCTCTTGTTACAGTTCTTCAGACTTTGTTAATAACTATTCTGCAGTAGTTGCTGACTGACCTCACTTCATCCTTCATTTTAGTGAGTTTGTAAGCCTCCACTGAAGTTTAGCTCTGCTATTCTGTGCCTCTCCAATTAAATTACATCCTCCTTGAGATGTGGAGACCAGAACTGCATGCTGGAGGCATGGGAGGGGCCCGTGCCTTTGTGAAATGGCAGAATTATGCCCTATGCCATGTCGTTGGGACCTGTGCTGGTGATGCTCAGTGTTCTTAGTTTTTGAGGCAGCTGTTGCTCATTGAGCTGTTGGTGTCAAAGAGAGCTCCAAAATCTCCTTCCTGATTTGTAGCTGTCAGTGCTGAGTGTAAACATAGGTTACAAGGTTATTACACCTGTTTTTCATGCATTTAGTGAACTGCATTGAAACTCATCTGCTGCCTACTCACCCAGTTTAAAAAGCCTCTTCAAGAACTTAGCATCACCCCCTCAGCTGGACTACCTGACAATGCCCTTCCATGCCTAGGCCATTGAAGATGTTGAATGTAGCTGGCTGTAATACTGGCCTCTGAGGACTCCACTGCTGCCTTCTCTCCGACCTGAGAAGTGACCTTGAAGTCCTACTTACTGCTTCTTGTATTTTCACCAGTTTTCAGTCCCTAAAAAGGCCTTTGCTAAACCTGGCAGCAGCCTTTTTTTTTTAATAACCTGTGATGTAGAGCCTTATCAAAGGCTTTGTCTGCTGTGTCACTTTTGTTTGCATTCATCCTGTGGATCACCTCTGGGCTGGTAGAGTGGGATCTCTTTCTGCAGGTGGGGTTTTTCCCACTCTGTTCAGAAAGATACAGACAGATTGTTTTTTTCCATGGATCAGCTCTCTATTTCTTTTAATGAGAAACCTGCAGTTTCCCACCTGCATGCCTTCTGACTCAGGTGAATCCCATTTGGTCCTAGTAATGTTAACCAGTTTCTCTATTTGCTTGGAAAAAAAAACCCTTTTTTCCTTCCCATAAATCCTTTGACATTTTTTGTTTCAAACATTATTTCCTATTTAATAAAATCACTCTCAATTGCATGAAACCAGAGGCTTACATAAATGCTGCAAACCCCGTAAAATAGTTTTCTTTCTTAGTTTAGGCATTCTTATGTCTTGTAAACACTTCTTCTGCACTTTTCATCTTTTATGTACCAATTTGTGTGGTAGCAACTTACGTGTGACAGACCTAGGGTACTGAAATTTATAATGGGGCAGTCCTTTTTCCTTTTCAAATCAATGGCAAGATCAGGTGCAAGGCAACATAAAAGTCCCTGAAAGAAAAAATCCAAGCAGAAGTCTCCTTTGGTGGTCTTAGCTAAAGAGGAAGTATCCCTGTGGGAAGCCAGTTGGGCTGTCTGTCCTTTGTTGTCGTGCCTGAGACCTGTCTCACTGTGCTCCCCAGCCTGCGCTGCAGTAGGTCCCCCTGTTTCACAGGAATACCAAGCAGCGCTTTTGTTGGGTGTCTTGGGTACTTCAGCTCCAATACCCTGCGACACTTCATGGCACAGCAAGTTCTCGCTTGTGTCTGAAGTAAATTTTCAGTATTAAGCTGGTTGTTCAAGAGGTTGGAACAGAGAAGGAGAGTCAAAACATTTGTTATGTCCCTTGCATAAGTGGGTCTGCCTGGGACATAAACAGCTTCATCTTGTCTTCAGAAAAGTGCTGACCCAGTGGGGTTTTCTTTGTTTGTGTATTTTTGGGAGCATGCCAGTTTTATTGACCTTCTGAGGGCTCCCTTCATGAATAAATCATATCATAGGGAGCTTTGCTTAGAAAAAAGACACACAAGGAGATTCTCCATTGCTGGCCTGAAAGCTTACGAAGAGACTGGGTAGAAGTGACAGTGTCCGTTGAAGGCTGAAATTTGGGTGCTAAGACTGAAGCGTACACATGTTTTACCCTTATTATATGCCCAGAAATCCTCAGGAGACAGAACTGAGGACAAAAGTGCAATTCCCATAACCACACAGCCTGAAGCAGAGACCAGAATTCTTTTGGACACAGAGCTGGTGTTGAGCTAGGTGCCTGCCCAGAAAAGGCATCAGTGCATACAGACAGTGCCACAAGTGCTGCATTTTCATGCGACTCCAGTCCAGCAGTTAGCCTGGGAAAAGGAGGCAGGACTGAAAGGCTGGGCAGAGGATCACAGCCTTAGTGCCTAGGCAGGGGTTTGTCCTCTGCCAGCTTGTGCCTGAGGCCCCCTCAAACCTTTTGCTTGCTGTAATCAGCACTCTGGCTACAAACAGTCCTTGAGATGTGTGAGCCGTATTTGGGGTTGTCAAAATCCATTTGATGATATGGTATGTGCATGCACTAGGCATATTTGATCCAGACAGTAAGTGGATTGGAGGAAGGGGGCAGAGAGATATTTGAATCATTGTGAAGAAAAAAGCTGGTAACAGAGGGATAACCTGTTTTTCCCCTAAGTGTCTGATTTCTTGTGCCCTGTGTATACTTGTCTCATGCAGTGCGTTCGCAGACCAGCCCAGAGCCGTTCCTGACATGGTCAGCCTTGCACCTTCCCACTCCTCCACTTTTATTCCCCCTCCAGCATCCCCTTCTTTGCGCTTCACCACTGGAATCCTTTCCCAAGGCTGGTGCGGCAGATTCAGGGTGTTTGATGGCTTGGTTTCCATGGCAGCTGGGCTCCCCTGCTCCCAGACAGCAGCTTAGGAGGAGAAGGGAAGAAGAGCAGGGGAAAGTCATTAAATGTGCCAATTAGTATGCAGGGCCAGGCAGCGGTGGCAGCGGTAGGGGTTCCCGGGCTGCCAGCGGGCCAGGGGAAGAGAGCTGCAGCAGGCGGGAGCTGAAGGCTGCTGTCCCTTGCTGGGGCAGCAAGCAGGGTACCACACTGGACACATACCCACTCTCTTACACATGAGCTCTCCAGCATCATTCCCACCCCACAAGATAAACTGGGCGTGAAAATAGGGAAAGCCCCTAACAGGGACAAAAATTATGCATTCTGAAATGACCAGCCAGGTATCATGGTGACATTCAGACAGAGAATTGCAGGAAGGGGAAATAGTAGGAGAACTTAACTTGGATGAAGACCTGATATTTTCTCTGCTGTGTTTTAGCTTGTAGCCCATGGCAGAACGAGACTTACACAAAAGATGCAGCTTGCAGACCGCAGTGTATTTTTATAGGAGCAGGCGACAGGGCTCTGCTAGACTGTAGTTATGATGCCAAGCAACATGCTGCCCCCTCCTGTAGAGCATACAGTTTCTCTTGACATTGGTCTTTTTATTAATTTCTTGGCCTAGTACGGTGGGTTTTAAAAAAAAATTCTGTATTCTGTTAAATGGTTGCAACATTTTTTCCTGGGTTGACAATATTTCAGTACGAGCTGCCTCTCACTGAAATTTTATGCAGCTGTGCAGGATCTGTAAATGTTCTGTGATGTTTCTGAATAAACAGCCTGTCATGGTTTAACCCCAGCGAGCAACTAATTACCACACAGCCCCTTGCTCTAGCCCCCCCTCTGTTCAGATGGGAAGGAGAACCAGAAAAAAATAAGACTTGTAGGTTGAGATAAGAACAGCTTAATAATTAATATAAAGTGAAATATTATAATGATTATTATTTTACCATTTATATTATTAATAATAGTATTATTAATGAAAAGGGGAGGGGGAAAGTAATAAAATCCAAGAAAAGAGTGATGCACAATACAAATGCCCAGCCCATCCCACAACAGTGATTGGTGGCTCCCAACCAACTCCCCCCAGTTTATATACTGGGAATGACATTCTGTGGTATGGAATAATCCTCTGGCCAGTTCAGGTCAGCTGTCCTGGTTGAGCTCCTTCCCAGCTTCTTGTGCACCTGCTGGCTGGCAGAAACTGGAAAGTCCTTGCTTTAGGGTAGGCACTATTGAACAGCAACTGAAACCTCAGTGTTTTTTCAATGTTATTCTCATACAAAATCCAAAACACAGCACTGTACCAGCTAGTAAGAAGAAAATTAACTCTATCACAGCTGAAACAAGGACACAGTGAGAGTTTGTTAGATGGATTAATTCTGTTGTGATACAGTGATGCTACAATATTTAATCTCTAAAAGGAGACCATTCTAGGTATCTTAATGGGACATTGATTGGTGGTATTTCAGATTTTTTTTAACAACTCACGATCATTTTCTCCCATCATTTCACTTTTCATGGAAAGTGTCTGCCTAGAGAAATGTTAGAAGGATTTATTTATTAATTAATTATTTTGTTGTTGCTTGTTTCTGTTTAGGCTGTAAGATAATCCATTCTCTTCCCAATATGGTTTTGTTCCCTATAGCATGTTTCACTGCTTTATCTGGGATCCAGTTGCTTTAAGACATGTTTTATTGATCTTGTGTGAAGCTTTGTTTATTTGTTTTTTTTCCTGTGAATATCTGTAAAACGTACCTTCTCTCAGTGCAGATCGTGAGTATGAGTTGTATATGGAGCAGTTTCAAGCCGGGGAAGAATTCCTCCTGGAAGTGGTAATGGAAATAATTTAGAGACCAGTGATACTGCGTTAAGCCACTAATCATGCTTCTGCCAACCTTTCACTGTGCCAAGCTACCCAGGGCTTGAAACACACTGGGAATCCCCTGAATGTTGTGCTCCCACATATTGAAATAAGTGGCACTGTCTGCAGGAAGCTGCCTTCCAAAATCATAATGGTCCCTTCCACCTCCCAGCCCTCCAGCAGCTGCCTCTGCTGAGAATTTTCTTAGCAGACCTCTGTAGGTCTTTGCTTCATTTCAGAACCCATTTAGAGGATGCACAGTATCAAAAAGCAGGCTGCAGAATGTGTGACCTAAATTGAGCATCAGTCGCATTTCATTTTAAATTATCTGAGTACATTTTGTTTTAAGTTTCCATTCAGACTGGAATCTTTTGGGAGCCTCTGGCTGCTGTGTTTTGCTGGGAAACACCAGGATTTTTCATTTAAAATTTTTTTTGCTGTGCTCAAAATTAGGAGAAAATGTTCAGTACTTTTTCCTGATAGAGAATCAAAAGTATTTCAAAACATCGGTAATTCTCAGAAAGAGAAGAACTTCTTTTTCTGACCACCATCGTTTTGTTGAGTAGAATAGTAAGTACCGTAAGTAGGCTAGGTAAAAGTTCATTTAAATCGGTTTGAATGTGTTGTGAAAGAGATTTTTAGGGGAAGACTTTCTCAGATCAAAAGTACAGGGTGAACTTTTCTGTCGCCTTGTTAGCTTCTTATTCTGCTTATCCCATCTTCTCTGCTGCTTCTGATTCTTCTGAATCAAGAGGTATTAACATAATAGTCAAAACTCATTGTGATTCTTCTGTCAGTCAGTCCTTAGACTAAATACAACAATCTCTTCCTTTACAGAGCTTAATTCTTCTCTCTTCTTCTTTGTATCAGCAAAACAGAAAAAAAAGATCAAGGGCTTGGTTGCACATGGACTGCTTCTGGATACCATTGCACAGTAGAAAAAGATTTTCCATTATTTCAGAATAGTAAAAGATTATTGAATTCTAGAACCAGCATCCCAACTCATGTTTATAGATGCAGTTCTAGCTTTCACTTTAGTTATGGTATTTTTCTCTTTCTCTGCATAAACAATGCCTATTATAATAATAATTAATATTAACAAGGACGATATAGTGGGAACACAAAATATTAATTTTTAAATACATTTAAATCTTCCAAATAATAATGGTAAGATTTTTTCATTACTATATCACGTTAAAGTTAATTGTTCTGCAGATGAATTTGTGGCAAATACACTGTAGTGATTGGTCTGAATCTCAGCGCTAATAATCAGCAGAAGATGTATCATATTGCTTCCCTTGCTCTCTATCTGAGAGCATCATGAGCAACTTGCATGGCACAGCCTTAAATCAATCCCACAGAGATTTAATTTCCCCTTGGTGCTAAGGCATGATAACGGAATGCAATCCTTTGACACAAATAATAAAGATATTTATAGGTGCCTAACTTGCCAGTTGTGTGTTTCAGCTCAGGCTTCTAAGGGAACTAGGACATGGACAGTAATGGAAAAGACTTGTTGGCCTAATGTTGGACATTGCAGAAGAAATTCCTGGTTCAAATGCAGAGTAACTAAAAGCCATACTTCTGCTGCATGGCAGGATGCAAATGTACTTACTGTATTGAAGGAAACAATTATGTCTATTCCTATGGTGGCAGACATAACCCCAAGTCCTGCAGAAATTTGGGGCCAGTCTGTGTGCTGTGGTTCTTTCCCCAAACCTCTGCGTGAGTTTCACCTAGAGAGAGCCCACTTTCTGGTGGTGACAGCTGAAGCCCAGGGCTTTTTGGACAGCTGCTCACAAGCCATGAAATCCATCCGGAGCCAGTGGAAGTTGCCTTTTGTCTGCTTACCCTCTGTGTCTTCCCATTCCCACATCCTCTCTTCTGTTCTTCTGATATTCATCTTGATTTCTTTCCCTGTTCCCCAGGGCTAGGGTGCCCCGTTGTTGCTTCATTTTGTAGCTGCTTCTTCATTACAGTGCTTCTGCTGAGCATAAAGAGGCCCTTACTTGAGCAAGTGCATTGAGGGGAGTAACCTGTATCAGGTTCATTTAACAGAGAACTTTCTCCCTACATCTGCTATAGTTAAGACAGTCTTGGAGGCAATAATTTCCTTTTGCTGTTATTGTGTTGTCTTGCCACAGGAGGTCATGGAATCTGGGAAGTTGTCTGACCTTAAAGAGCAAGAAGTTGGATTGCATTTTGTCCAGGAACTGTAATACTTAATTCCCATCTGATTCAAGCACGTTCTGTATTGGCTCACATATTCACTGCTATCTCTTCAAAACAGGCAAAGAAAGTACATGGAACCTTATTTCTGCCTTTCAAATATGTAACTTCCACCTGACTATTTCCATAGCTCAACAGCTGTCACAGAAAACAGGAAGCATCTCTTACTTTCCACCAAAGATGGCATGCTAATCATAACAGTGAGGTGCTTTACCAAATACATTGCAGTGCCCTATAATGTTTTATAAATACATATCTACAGTAACATATCAAAATTAAGTGGCATACATTTGGGGCATTTTGGGACAGTCTCCATGATCTTGCATTAATCCAGTTCTTTCACTACCTAGTTCAAGGTTCTCAGCATCAGAGCACCTAATCACTCATACAGCAATGACTATGTAAAGTGTTCAAAAGAATTGAAAAGCAAATTAAAACAGATAAATGCACACTTCAGCAACCTGGAGGACATTCATTTAAAATGTCAGTATTGACATGTACTTGCTGTACTATCAAGGCAGCCTCCTTTTTCAGTCTTATCTACTTTCACTCTATCAGTGAGCATAAGCTCACTGATAAAATTAACAAGTCTTAAAATTAACACTCTGTTCTGGAGGGCTGGAGTAATCATACAGAATGGGTCTTGCACCATACAGTGGGTTTTCAAACTCAAAATCATTATGTTAGGAAGAAGATTCTATTAGGAGAGAACTTAAGTGTTGCATCTGTTTTTCATTAACAAAAATCTCTTAGCTCAGTGACTGAAGTGTCTTGAAGGAGAACTGCTATCTGGCAGAGGGGAAAGGAAAATAAAATGGGGCTGCAGCATAAGTGTGGGGTCAAGGCTAATGGGAACTCCAGAACTTGTATCCCTGATGGATACAAGATCCAGGGACAATCTTGATGGAAATAATCACAGAGGTTATTTAGGTTAACATAATGGCTTAATACACAGAAAGAATAAACAGATTTGCCTGGCAAGAAAGCAAAGAAAATTATATACTAAGGATTGAAGCACATAACATTTTAATAAGAACATCCTTGACTGCATGTGATAATACTCATCCTAAACATGTCCAAAGACTAATATAAAGTAGCATGACTTTAAAAGGAAATGCAGGCTTTATGGAACAATATTTCAGAACTTTTCATCTGAAGCAGATGAAAAATATTCTGAAGTACAAAGACTCAAAAACAGTATTAGGGCTATATTAACCTACTGTGATATAAAAAAGTAGCAATGCAGCTGCTGTGGTGAACCCATTTTTAATTCTTTACAAGTGACTAGAAGAAGTGTTGTTGTTGTGGTGGTTGTTGTTGTTAATATTAATATTAATGTTTATGTTAATATTATTATATGGCACTGCAAGCCTGTGTAGGAGCCTCATGTAGACCAGGACTTCATTGATCTAGGCATTATACAAGCACAGGTCAAAATACCAGTGCCAGCCTAATAGAAATATGACTTGGTTTAGTACCAGATTTTCACAGAGGTTGATTTAGGAGTCCTAGCCTGAAGTATTCTTGGCAGTATAAAAAACTAGGGCTGTAGACAATCTCAGAAAACCTTTCAAAAACTGAAATATGTTGTCCTAACAACATGGTACCTTTATTTCCCACTTGGCTTATTTTGAATATTTCTAGGACTTCATGAGTATTGGCAACTCAGGAGCCTGGGAATACTGTATGTAAGATTTATATTGAAGATTATAAAACTGACCTGCAGTTCTAATAGTAGAGATCTCAAAAAATTAAATGACTTGTCCTAACTACTTTGGTGTAAAATTTCGGCCTGTTTCGTTTTAAAAATTGGTTCTAACCTTTGAGCTCTCTAGTTTTACTGCAGATCCTACTTTTACTGGAACAGGTAAACTAAAAATATGTTTATGTGTTTATTTTGAAGTAATTATTGAAGTGGAGCTAGTAGAGGATTCTATGTGTAATAGGATTCTTATTTATCCAGAGAGGAAGATAAGCATGTATGAGGAAGGGACCACCTCAGAGCTGCATGGTTACAGTAAGGAGTAGCTACAATCAGAGCAGAAGATGGAAGGAGTGCTCCCTTGGGGCACAGCAGAATATGAGGGAAAAGCGGGGAAAATGGGTGTAGTTGTGGGTTTCCTTCCCACCCATCTCTTCTTTGTTGGCACACTACCAACATTTGGTGAAGGATGTGAGGAATACATTGCACAATCTGTAGTGTGGAAATATGTCAGATCTTCAGAGAGTCCTTACCTGAAATGCAGCAGTGCTGGTGCAGAGTCCTAAATCCTGTCAAAGTTGACTCTGATCTTCCTTAGTTCCCCAGGATCACCTGGTAATAAGCAAGTTAAACAGGCTTTATATCAGACAGCCAAACCTCCACCCTGATGATATGCCATTGGTGGATGGATAAACCCAGGGAATTTTGGAGGGTTATTTCTTACTAGACTAACACCTTCTGCCCATGCTGGCTTCTCAGGAGGTTATCCAGCCTTGTTTTAGAGGCAGAAGGTAAGATGCTCCAGCATCACATGCAGAATTTAAAGCTCAGTGTTGGTGTTAAACAAATGCAGTCATGTGAATTCCAAGAACCATTGTATACACAATGCAGTATATTGTTTCCCAAATGGAAAATTACAGTGCTGAGGGTAGAGACAGGCACTGAAAATAAAAAGGAAAAAAAACCAAAACAAAACCAAACCAAATACAAGACCAAACCTCAAATTTATGGTTCCAAGCCCTCTCCTGGTGCAAATTCTCCCCTTACACCAGTCTAGGAATTTGTCCAAGACCTATAAAATGAACTCATCACTGTTTGGGCTACACTTTGGCTCTTTTATCCAAGAACAATATTTTGAGCATGGCTTGAAGAATAATTCAACATATGAATTGATAAGAAAAATTTAGGATTTTGCAAGATCCATAGGAATGAGGGATTTTTTTTCCCCCCACTAATAGCAGTTACTTGTATTTTTGATGATCATGTTGTGTGTTTTTGGTGCATGTCTCATTTCAGAGCAAATGCCTGTTTCAACTCATAGAATGATGTTGTGGCACAAGTAAGGAGACAAAAACTGGCATTCACAGAGGGAAAACAACAGAGAATTTTTTCTGTTCTATTTTAGTGAAACTTTTCTCTTGTGTTTACCAGTTTATGTAAACATATTATGGCCCAGAGAAAGTGTGAAGCAGAAAACATCATCAAGACTGCAGAAGATAAGGAATATGAGTACAAGGACCTTGTCATTGCCTTGTTTATTGACATCTGGGGGAAAGGGGGAGAGACTGTCTTACAAAATTCAAAGAACTGGAACATCTGAGACATTTCAGCTAAAAATTGTGGTTCTCCCATGCAGTGTACATTATAAAAATACTTTTGTTACTCACAAGGGAGAAGTAAAGCTACAAACCAAGCTCTGTTGCTCCCCTGTTCTCCTGTGATGTAATTTGACATGACCGATAGAGCCAGACATGCTGTATTAACCTACAGTAAATTTGAAAAAAAAAAGTGGTTTTCAGTAAAATATGGGGGAAAGTTGTGATCTTTAGTAACTAAGAAATAGCTTTAAGACTTGAAATTGGGAGTAGAGATTTCCCTGTGAACACAATCTGTCTTACGTGGTGTGATATTTGGCTTTCAGAGTCTATGCTCAAGTGACTGCAACTTGTTGATATTGACTGTGCTGTTCAGCTAGTATCTCATCACATTACACCTCCAACCCCCACTCGAAAAACCAAAAGAATTTTGAATTTTAGCTATGACACAGACTTGTAGAAGCCAGTTTTCCAATGCATTTGAAAGATTATTTTTTAAACCTCCTTAGCCCCAGTAGCCCAAACTACTTAGGATTAATATAAAAGTGGAATTTGATATATTGTAAACCACTTTGAAAATCAGAAAGACAGTAGCTGCAATTCATTAATATTGCATTGCAAAATTGTTTTGCTGGTGACTTGGACAGATTAGATGATCGTCCCGGAGCCTATGAGGATTTTAACATGAGTCATTCCAGCTGCTTGTCTACTGGTACTTGATATCTCTCTTCATCTGCTGATACAACCAGCAGACACTCAGATGTGGAAACAGTGGTAAGGTACAAGTGATACAGGGGCAAGTTTTTGTAAGGACTCCAAAAACAGAGGACCTCACATGAGCTCAACATTCTGAGGTGAAGGTCATGCCATTGGAGTGATCAGTAACTATATATGCTGTGGCATAACTTGATATGGCAAATTAGGAGAATGCAGAGTTTTTTAGAAAGGAGAGGCCATCTGCTTCAACAGGCCAAATCTTCTCTGGCTTATCCAATCTCTTTGCTTTTTCACTAAGATCCTGAATTCCCATGTTCAGAAATTAATTTAGCTCTACACTGAATTCACTGAAATACACTGTTCAAAGTGTTATTTCTTCCAATTTTCCACAGCATATCTCCCTTTCTCTTAGCTTAGGTTATTTTTTGTTTTTTAACACTAGAATACTTTATCATTTGGAAGCAAAAGAAATTATATTTTAAAGGAATAGTCTTGTTTTTTTCATTCATACATACACGCTTCATGTGGAACTCTAGAGAGCTGTTATCCATTACTTTTCAGTGCTGTAGATTTCTACTCAAGTTAACTTCCCTTCTGTCTTTCCGATAAGGGATCTTGCTTTTAATCAGAGATGTGAATCATGTCACCTTCTTTGTAGCACTAATCTGATCTTACATCTCGGGCACTTCATCTTCTTTTCTTAGAAGAGTAAATGGCCTGTAGTGCAATAACTACTACACTTTATTAATTATCCTGTATATTTGACTGGCCCAAATTGATATTGTGTTGTGTAAAACACAATTATAGGCACCATTTCTACATCTGTTCAACTTAGCATTTTAAAATCTTTGGAAGATGCTGAATTGTAAGCTGCACTAGATCATTCACCTATTTTAATTTCATGTGGTATCTCCCCTTCATTCCATTTTTTGCCAGAATCACTTCTAGCCCTCCATAAGCATTGCTGAGAGGTTTAGTAAGGACCGCATATTGCAATATGTGGCCCATCTATACAGAAAAATAGGAATAACTTCTCCAAAAGCCCTTCTAGTCCAGGATCCTGTCACTGTGAGAAACTGGTGACTGTGGAATAGTATGGAAACACGCTAAGTGTATATTAAATGTTTTCCTCAAGTACTCTCTTAGCGTGCAGCATTCTGCAGCTCCAGAGCTTCCTGGGCCAGAGAAGGTATCTTCATGTTTGGTAGACCTTGCCAGATTTTAGCCTCCATCAGTTTGTTTAACCACTTTTTGATCTCAGATAAACCTTCATTGTTGACAGCACCTCATGCCAGTGAGTTCCGCAAGCAAATGTACATTAGGTGACAGGGTGCCTCCTTTTGTTCATTATGAACCTGCCATTTACACATTTTAGTTGGTACCTTCTGGTTGTGTTATGTAGACATCTGAGTAATTGGTCTTTCTTCATCTTCTCCATACTGTTCATGGTTTCATAGACGCTAACAAGAAGAATTTTATCTCCATGACACAAAATTGACACACAATACTGAATTTATGTTGAGCAGTTGAAGAGAGAATTTACACTGTAAAAAATGTTGTTCTAGACCATGTTTCACTTTTCTGACAAAACCATTGGTAGAATGAATTAAGAAATTTAGACATAAGCCCCTTTTAATACAGATGAGCCAAAGCAGGGTTAAAAGTGAAAATGAAAGGACACATTTTTAGCTATTAGCTAATAGTATGCCTTATTTTATAAATCAGTAACCTCTCATGTTGGAGTGGTATGGCTTATTATGACTATGGAAATAATATATTGCTTTTCTGCAAGTAGACATGCAGGACTGATATTTTAAGAGAAGACATTGACTTCGTCTGCAAGGCCAGGGCATGAAAGAAATGAAAATAACCATTATTGATTTTTTTTTTTCTTGTGCTGAGAGAAACATTTGCCAGCTTTTATGAGGGGGAAAGAGCAGATGTTCAGCAAGAGAGGAGAGGTTTTCAGTTTTAGCAATAAGACATGATAATTTTTGCTGAGAACATTTCTTTGCAGTTATATCATCCTGAGATGGGGAAACAAGTCAGAAGACCAAAATATAAATAGTGAAAAATACCCTAAAATGGCGTTACCTTGCAAGTATACAGGATTTTTCTTAGGAGGGGGTGAACAAATTATTCAAAAGATTCAGCTTCATTCTAGCTTGACAGACTAAGGTGCAGTTGTGTTAAAGAGATCGAGTGTATATACTTGCCACATGACTTTTAATTTGGACATACTCTGAACTACATTGCTGCACTCGAGTCTACCACCCTGAATTGCAAAAGGCCTGAAAACAGCAGGGCTCTGGAAAGATGCACCAGACAAGCCAGACAGGACATTGGGACAGGATCAGGGCTGAACCCCTGATAGTCATTCAGCTTCATTGGGCTCACAAAGTGAAAAGATTACTTTTATCCTGTTGGCAGAAAAAGCATCACTAGTCTTTAGAGAATATACAAAGTGCTATGACACATTAGTGAAATGTCACTCTGCAGGAATCGTGGGAACATGGGAATGTGAAATGTTAATGAGGAAGTCTGTTTTCCAAGGCTATGCAATTGATTGCTGTGCTTTTTAGTGCGTGAATTCAGAGTAATCTACTACTTAAAGCCAGAAATTGGTAAAAAAAAAAAAAAGAATCAGAAAAGTTATGTAACACAATGCCTGAAAAAGCTGGGAATTCCATTTGATGTCCTCTCCAGAAGTGCTGGAGCCTACCCAGTTATGGCCACCAGCATTTAGGAGGAGGATGGTTCTGACTAGTCTCTGTCCTGTCCCTTGTCAGCTGCTGCAGCACCCTACAGCTGGGTTGTGGAGCCCCAAAGCCATCCATCACCCTCAGCACCAGAGCTCCCAGTGATTTTATGGTTAGACTGGGCTGCAGCTGGCATACATTGCAAAAAAGTGGCCAATCCCTCCTCATGGTACTCAGATGAATAAGGCATAAACCTGGTGTGAAATGATTGAGTGGTCATCTTAGCAACAGTATTAGTTGATCTGCCTGAGGGTCAGAAGGCTCTGCAAGAGCGATCTTGATGGACTGGATCAGTGGGCTGAGGCCAGCTGCATGAGGTTCAACAAGGCAAAGTGCCAGGTTGTGCACCTGGGTCACAACAACCCCATGCAGTGCTACAGGCTGGGGGAGGAGAGCTTTAAGAGCTGTTCAGCAGAAAGAGACTGGGGGGTACTGGTCAACAGCCAGCTGAACATGAGTCAGCACGTGCCCAGGTAGCCAAGAAGGCCAATGGCAGCCTGGTCTGTATCAGATGTAGTGTGTCCAGCCAGGACCAGGGCAGGGATTGTCCCACTGTACCCCACACTGGTGATGTCACACCTCAAATCCTGTGTCTAGTTCTGGGCCCCTTGCTTCTGAGGTACTCAAGTGTGTCCAGAACAGGGCAACAGAGCTGGTGAAGGGTCTGGAGCACATGTTTTACAAGGAGCAGCTGAAGGAGCTGGGGGTTTTTAGTCTAGAGAAGAAGATGAGGGGAGAATTTATTGCTGTCTACAATTGCCTGAAAGGAAGTTGTAGTGAGGTGAGAGTTGTTCTTTTCTACCATGTCTCAAGCAAAAGGATGAGAGGAAATGGCCTTCAATTACACCAGGGAAGGTTCAGATTAGAAAATCATTTTTCTNACAGAGCTGGTGAAGGGTCTGGAGCACATGTTTTACAAGGAGCAGCTGAAGGAGCTGGGGGTTTTTAGTCTAGAGAAGAAGATGAGGGGAGAATTTATTGCTGTCTACAATTGCCTGAAAGGAAGTTGTAGTGAGGTGAGAGTTGTTCTTTTCTACCATGTCTCAAGCAAAAGGATGAGAGGAAATGGCCTTCAATTACACCAGGGAAGGTTCAGATTAGAAAATCATTTTTCTCTGAAAGAGTGGCTAGGCATTGGAGTAAGTTGCCCAGAAAAGTGGTGGAGTCACAGTCTCTGGAAGTGTTCAAGGGACATGTGGATATGACACTTGTGGACATGATTTTGGGGTGACTGTGGTGGTGCTGTGCATNTGCTGTCTACAATTGCCTGAAAGGAAGTTGTAGTGAGGTGAGAGTTGTTCTTTTCTACCATGTCTCAAGCAAAAGGATGAGAGGAAATGGCCTTCAATTACACCAGGGAAGGTTCAGATTAGAAAATCATTTTTCTCTGAAAGAGTGGCTAGGCATTGGAGTAAGTTGCCCAGAAAAGTGGTGGAGTCACAGTCTCTGGAAGTGTTCAAGGGACATGTGGATATGACACTTGTGGACATGATTTTGGGGTGACTGTGGTGGTGCTGTGCATGAACTAGATGATCTTTCAGGTCTCTGACAACCTTGGTGATTCTGTGTGATGATTCCATGTGATTATTTCTTGTGCCTTTCCTGGCCTGTGGCTTGTGTCTTATGTGTGCAGCCCCACATCCATCTTGTGCCTTCCATAACACTGTAGGTTGGCTTCCCCCAGCTCCACCCAGTGTCTTCTGTTTCCAGCAGGAGTACAAGGCTTCATTTGGTTTTCTCTGTAAGAGAGCATATCCATTTTCTCACAATCATCAAACAACAGGGCCTTGGATTTCTGGGAGAGCTGGGCCATAAAGTTGGAACTGTGACCACATCAGGGTATAAACAGATGTATTTTTAATTGGAAGAAAGAGAACAAACTTTAACAAACTATAAAATTAGAGGCCCTGCTTCAAGACTAAGACATGGTCCTTCTATAGCAGCCCTAGAAGATTAATGTTTGCGAATAGATTAAAAGAGTGTTCAAGGCCAGGTTCTCTGGCACCTTTCAAAGTGCTAAATTCATTGAAAAGATGTTTGCTCGAAGCAGTGACAAGTGGAATGAGATTGTATTGTTGAAAGTGCAACATTTCATGCATGGGACAGCATGGCAGTTTTTCCTTGGAAGAGCTTCTTTGGAGAACATGACCTTTCACTGATTGGGCATAGCAGTCTCCTCCCCGTGGACTGTTTGCACATTGCAGAGGCTAATTCACCGGATTTTCTAGCCTAGTATTGCTACTAAAAGCAGCCAGGCTGTAGCTGTGTGTTTCATAAACTGGCATTTGGAAGTAAGTACTTAAGTCCATACTTCCATAGAAGTAAAATCCTAAATAAAACTGAACTGTGGTATTATATGGTATTATAGTTGTAATGTAGCTGCTTTCACGTAAGTATCAAGAAAATCTACTCTAATTTGTATACATAAAGTGGTCACTTTTACAGCTACAGTATGGATTTTAAAGTGATTGCATATTAAGGTAAAACTCTAATGCTTTTAATCCTGTTATAACCTCAGCTAGACTGAATATAAAGGTTTTATTTACATGTAACTCTAGTCTGTTTAGCACAAAACCATTTGAAGTTTATGTGTATCAAGCAGCACTACAATTAAAGTGTGCATGGCAGGGACTTTATACAGCAGAATGCAGGTGATATCTGAGAGGTTTGTAATAACTTGCGTTTCTTATTAAAGGATATGCTGAAGGCATCTCTTTGAAGCACTCAGAACCTATAAACTTTGGGCAGTGCAGTCATGTTTTCATTCACTGGTGCTTCTTGGAAAGCACCTCTTCGCCTTGCTGAGAGAATGGCAACAACAGCAAAAAGGCACCCCACCTCTCTTCACTGCTGTTGTGGCACAACCCTGGGTGCTTGGGCTCATAAGATAAAAATCAAAAGAAGCTCTCAACAGACTGTCAGTTTGTTTCAGGCACCCTGCAAACAGTTGTGTCAAGTCCTAGGGTTCAGTTCAAAAAGCTCTGAAGTATGTGCTTCATTGTAGACATACAACTAGCACAGCCCTTAATGCTTTTCTGAGTTGAGTGGGTGTTGACTCAGTAACCGCTGATTTTTAATAGAGAAGAAAACATGCATTTAAAAGTGCCTTTGGCCCTGACGTGTGCTTTTGATTGAAATGAACTGAAATGAAAGGTGCTCTTAGACCATGGGTAGATGCACAGTGTGCCATAGGAGATGCTCTGTGTTCCACAGGTATCTTGTCTTCATTGCAGTGCCATCTGTCAAGGAGATTGCCCTGTATAATATTTCTGTTGATACTTTGAAAGGCAATAAATTCTATCTTCAAAAAGATGTTGAGATGTTTGAAGTAACATAATTGATACTGGTAATGATAGGGATGGAGAGACCTCAGGACTCCTCAGTACTGGTCAAGTACTCTGTCCTTCAGGGACAGAAACAGACACAGCTCCAGGCAAGATGATCTGGGAAGAACACCAATGAGCCCTGTGCCTTGTGCTTACCTGTAAACTGAATTCTTGCTGTCAATACTAACAAGTCAGTCTTGCTATGATTGCAAAGAGAGACAGCCAGATGTGTGATGTTACAGATCAGTTCATCACAGAGCCATCATTTGGTGGCAGTTTATTGTCATCACTCTAGAGGTGTGTCCTTCATTTTCCTGAGAGACACTGGAAACTCAGTATACTGAGTCCCACCAAAAATACACTGGCTCTGTAGTGAAAAAACATAAGAAGATTTGACCAGTGGTTGGGGTTTTTTTTAATTGCTTTTTCAAAATCTCTTAATTTAAGATGTGACCAAAAAAAAAAACCCAAACAGATATTTTTATCATCTGTATCTATCATCTGTTGTCGGAACCCACGACATACC
>VXAD01013597.1:161126-205700 GCA_013399195.1 Dicrurus megarhynchus | reverse complement strand
ACTGCTTATAGATTAGTTAGTGTGTGACTGCTTAGCTAAGGAGCTGAAGGTATAAGATCAGGTGCTCAAAAGTAAAAGGGGGAATTGTGGGAAAGTAATTCAGCTGTGCGAGCAGAACTTGCAGGTGCAGAGATAGCAAAGGCAAACTGACCTTGGAGAATGTGGAAAGTCCTTGGCCTTGTCGCGGCTTCGGCCTCAGTCGGCCTTGGCACACGAGTGAGATAAGTTCAGCGCATTTGCCCATAACTCAGTCAGAGGCCACAAAGCTGCTGTGCAGAGGTTGTTTATTCTAATGTTATCTATAGCTGCGATGTCCTGCACAGCCGCAGGTCCATGTAGCAGCAGAAGTAGCCTAGAACTGCCCACCAGCTGGGCGTACCGAGATTTATATACCCCGTTACAAATCCAACCAGCGGACGGTACGTGTCATTATTTACAAATTTATACCAATTAATTCTAACCTGTTCTAGACATGCAATTTCCTGTCTTATCTCTATTCTACCAATGAATTTGTGTCCCCATCACCAAGAATATGGAGGACAGTGAAGAAGAAGAAGGAGAAGGTGACCACACCCTTTAGACTCCATCTTAACCCCCCTGTACATGTTCAACCCCCATGTACATGTTATCAGATCTTTTATATACTACATTTCACCCGGTGCAAAGTGACTATTAATGCTTATATTACACTCTTGTGGCTTGCAATTCATCTCTCAGAGTTGGTAAAGTTCTCCAAGGACAAAGATCAAAGGCAGTGCCCTCTGGGGCACCCCCATTTCGGGGTGTCAGGTCCCCTAAATTAGACAGAGACATGTCGTGGGTTCCGACAGGCCTCAGTCCAGGAGGAACCAGGAATGTAAACAATTATTGCTATATGAAGAGCTGTGTGGGATAATAAAGTAAAAAGCTTGCTATTACTCACATTGGGTTATGTCTTGCTTTCCCTCACCTGGGTGCGCGCTCCCACACCAAGGAGATTCCGACGGTGCCCTGACCCTTCTCCCTGCTTTCTAATTTGCACATTCCTAAGCCCAATGCCGGGTTTCCGGCTCTGCCTAGGTTTAGTGTTTGGGTTAGGGTTTGGGTTCTGAAAAATACAAGGCCCAGAGCTCCTGGGACACTGATAATGCGAAAAGCACACAAAGGGGAGCGTGACGCTGCCCCAGCCTTGCTCCCTCCTTACTGATTCGCACTTGCTTTAGCCCAGTTGCTGTTTTCTTTCTTTGCCTAGGTTTTTGGTTAGTGTCTTGTTAAGACATCATGCAAAATGTCTGCAATTTATTGATGCATATGAAAGTCTGGTTAACATTGACTGTGTGACGACTTGGCCAAAGTCCATCATTCTTTGTCTGCCATAAGATTTTTGGTGGGTTTTTTTTTGGTTTTTTTGTTTGTTTTTTGTTTGTTTGGTTGGTTGGTTTTTGTCCTTTTTTTGCTTTACTTCATTTACGCAATTTACTTTTTAAATATCAAAGGAATTACAAGCTTCCTGAACTCTACAAGTGCTGTGTGATTTTGCTGTTTCCCTGAGGTTTTCTGTTGAGGCCACCCACAAAATTGCAGTTGTCTCTGAGTGTGTTCATTTAGAGTTAGCTTTCTTCCCTGTTGCTGGTGTGGGACTATTTGGGTTTGAGTATTTGGATTTGTGCTGAACACAGAGTTGATAATAAAGAGCTGTTTTTGTTGTTGCTGAGCAGGGCTTGCACAGAGCCAAGGCCTTTGCTGCTTTTCATACTGTCATGCTTGTGGGGAAGTTGCGGGTGCCTGGGAGGGTGGGAGGAGACATGGCCTGCACAGGTGACCCCAACTGACCAAAGGGATATTCCAGATGGTGTGCCATCATGCTCAGTGTATAAAGCAGAGGAAGAAGGAGGAAGCAGGGAACATTTGGAGTGATGGCATGTGTCTTCCCAAGTGATTGTCTACCCATGATGGGGCCCTGCTCTCCTGGAGATGGCTGAGCACCTGCCTGCCCATGGGAAGACACCTCCTTCAGTAGCTGGCTTTAACTTGCTCATTAAAAGTCCAGCCTGGCTAAGCCTCGTGTAAATAAAAAAAATATGAACAGTAGCCACTTCTTAGGTTGAATCATAGCTGTATTCTATGAGGTTTGGAAATGTCCCCTGGAAGAGGTCTGTTCCTCTATGTATTGCTGTATAATGAGCTTCTGGAAACAAGGTTGTCAAATTAAATACTCAGGTTTTGATGCCTAAATAAATACATATATAAATATCTCATCCGGTGTAATGAGACTCTTTCCTGCCAGCTCTAATATTAAATATCTAAACCTGCAACATCATATATTCCACTAATGCCAGTGCCAGAGACATGAGATTTCACAGGCTACAAAATCAGTTTACAAGAAAATCAAATAAATCTATCCATTTTGGGAAAGAAGTGGACTCACTTTAACTTGACTCAGCAGGACTCAGGGATGACCTGTTGGTGCTCTGATGAAAACCAGATAATCTGGAGAAAAACAATTTCAAAATGCTTGACTGCATCTTGCAAACAGGATAATATGCCACAGCAGGACAATACTTCCCAAAAATCCCAATCTCACCTAAACCATGGGATATCAAATACTTCCTGTGCTGCAGAGTCAAGAAAGTGAACTCAGGTTGGGCTGACATCATGCAAACTCAAAGTCATGGAAAGGACAAAGTGGAGCGGAACTTCTAAAGAATGAAAGGGTGAAGGTTTACTAATGCCAGACCACGAGGCTGGACTGAAAATAAATCTTGTCAGTCCAACTTTACATCATTTTTGTGATTAAGCCACAATTCTGGCATGTAAAGTCAAGTGGCATTTATTCCTAAATACCTACAAGCTGTCATCCTACTGAAAGGTGATATTGAAGAGAAAATTAGTGTTACATAGTCAATGTGCCTGCATCATAGGGAAAAAAAATATTAATTGCTATTTTGACATAGAACAGTAGATGAGGACTCTCCTTCGTTAGTGTTTTCCAGTGGAGCCTCTGGGATGTGACTTTTTATTCCCCCAGTGCAGTTCAATAATTCTACCATATTATCTGGAAGAGAGAGAAAAATCATTATTCATATAACTTGCAAATTGGCCTGGACCTCTGATTAAATGGAAGTATTAGAAAAGCACCTACTAAACCAGATGGGTTTGTAAACATCTGGGAAGAAAAATTTATACCACACTTCCAAGGCAGATGTTTGCATTAAGGAGAGCAGAGAAGGGCTTAAAAACAGTGGTTCTGCAACTGTGTTCATCCTAGCTGTAAAATTAAAGTTGAGAAAAATCAAATAGGTGATAAAAGATGCCATGACTCCTATATTCAGCATTAAGGAGTGAACCTCACTAATTGATACTGATTTTAATTTAGCCAAAAGAAAGAAAATTAAAAATGAACGTTTAAAGAGCATTGCAAGGATGGAATCCTGAAAGCATGCTCTGTGGCAAAAGTCTTAACGAGCTGTTTATTTATTTTGCCCAGGGTATGACTAGGATGTGAGCTAATTACGATGTGCAAATGTCTACAGGGAGGTGATATTTATCGTGCTTCCTGTTCTTTTTTCTCAGGCAAAGGCGGAGTGAGAGCCAGCTGCAGGAAGCTGAAGCCGGACACTCTAGATGTTAAGTGGGTATTTCTAACGTTGAGGGTAATTAGCTCTTGGAATAACAGACGTAGGAACCTGGTAGATCCTCCAAGGTTGGAGTTTTTAATTAGGGCTCAGAGGACGTGAAGAAAGCCTAATGTGAGTGTTGCCGTGCTGGTCTCCCTCAATTTCCTCTATAATCAGTTGAGATATGAGACTTTTCTTCAGGGAGAGCACAACATAAATCAAGCCTTTTCCCTATCTCTCTCTGCTGACAGCAGAGGTTTTGCCAGAGAAATCAGCTTTATTCAGCGGCACCCTCTGGTATAATTCATTACAAAACACATTTTATATCCAGGATGCTGGAAGAGCTCAGAGCAGCAGCAGCTCCTGAGAGGCTGCTTGGCCAGGCTGATGGGGGAGGTCAGACTGAGTGATTAGAGCACCCTCTCCTGCTCTAAAAATTAAAAGCAGAGCGATACAGCTGAGGCTTAACAGTCCCATGGGAAATGTTTTGTCACTTATACACTTCAGTGAGCACTGAGGAGTGTTGGGAATTAATCTGATGGTATGCAAATAACACAGGATTGCAAAGAAATCTTTGCTTTCTGGTTGTGGCAGTAATGATAAGCTGTAGATATGAGAAAAAAAGCAAGGTTTGGAGATATAGGCAGGGTTTTAAATGTCAATGTTTATTGCAGCCAGATGAGTTACATAAATGTTTGGGGAGGTTTTGCCTCAGCTGCTTGATTTACCTTGTTTGTTTATTAGTGAAACCAATCAGGCAGTGCCAGGACATGAGCTTGTTTTGCAGGAGTAGGAGTGTTATCCCTAGTCTTGGATACCCTGAGCTTGGGAGAGATGTGCTAGAACCATTTGGGATAACCAGCTTTTCCTATGGAAGATGGATTACTGCCACAGCTGATACCTAATGGAAGGAGGGTTGTTACATCCACAAACAAAAGGAGAAGAAAATGAAGACAGTGATAAAGTTTTCAACCCACTTGGGTATGGAAATGTATTAATTGTGAAGGGCAGAGTAATTATGCTAATGAATAGACTGCCAAGGTTTATAATCGTTCATTGCTGAGATTTGAATGCTATAAACAAACATCCCCTAGAAGTGAGACACTGGAGTTTTGAAGCTACTCCAGGAGACTTTGAGTCTGCTGACCTGAAGTGGAATTAAACTGTGCAGCCCCACTGTTGACATAGAAAGAAGTGAGATAGCAGTGAGCATATGATATATGGATAGAGATATAGGTATATCTGTATGTGGATAAATCAAACTTATAAGTTCAAATAAAAAAAATTAAGGCACTTAACTCAAAAAACTTTGTTTAATGTTATGTTTTGTGTAAAACCTGGTGTCAAACCTAATGCACTGGTAGCATACAAAGCCATGTTCTGAGTTCAGGCTTGACATTAATATGTCTTAGGCACTTTCCAAATATGAAGCTATTTTATAATCCCTGATAACTATGACAAGCTGTAACAGTCTTCAATGAAGCACATGCCCAGGAATGTCCCTGGATCTGGACTGTGCAAGGAAATGAAGGAATGGGAGGAAAATTAATGAAATTTACAGAGAGAGCTGCTCTTCCCACTGCATCTGAAAGACTTCGTGGCTTCCCTCAATCATTAGTCATGAGGAGCTGCTCCTGAACTCATGCCAGTGAGATGTGTATAATTTATATGATGTAGTTGAAGTTAATACTGCTAAGACATTGAAATACAAATTATTCCCTCTAGACCACAAATGCTGGGCCTCTGACCACAGCTAAACTATTGCAAGGGGCTTCCAAGCTAGGATAGGCACGGAGACATTTGAGGTTTTTCCAGAATAATAGTTGTATTTCCAGGTCCAGGGGGAAGGTGCCTGGGATTGGTTTATTGGAGGGCTCAGCTCTAGGGAGGTATCTGCAGGACCCAGAGAAATAACCAAGAATGATAAAATAATGGAATAGTTTGCATTGGAAGAAACCTTTAAAGGTCATCTGGTCCAACTCCCAAGAAGACTTTGATGCAAGTGTAAAAAGCTCTGTGTGTGTCATGATAGGTACAAAAAAAAAAACAGGGAAAAGGGGAACATAGCACATCAGCAGAAGGGTGAAGCCAAAGCACAAATATTCTGCATACCCCAAACCTAAATAGCTCTTGGCTCAGTTGCTTGTAGGGAAGAAGAGGAGCCATCTCTGCTGTGGTGCAGAGAGACTTAAAGAGCTGTTCTGCAGGGGCTGATCCCAGGAGATAAATCCCACTAATCCAAGGGCAGAGCTTTAAGATGCCATCCCTACAACTGCTAGGTTAGATTGGAGTACAGCTCTGTACTGAGACAGTTCAGTGTGAGGCAGACTTGGACTTTTGCAAGACCTTCAAGGAACTAAGGGCTTGGGAGGTTGCAGCCCAAGGTTTGAAACCCTCAAGAGAGGAATGGCCCTCACCAAAAGGGACATAGGAAGCTTTTGACAAGGCACAGAGGATCCCAGAGCACCCATGCAGCTGGAATGGCCTGTGCACACAGGAAGTCGAAGAACGTGGACACCAAAGCAGGGGAAGCTGACTGTGCTTTGCCTATCCTCGTGGTGGTGCCCACAACCAAGGATAGCCACTGACACTGGAGAGAAGCTGCTCTGCTGTGGTGGCTCCTTCTGGAGGTCTCCCTGCATCAGGCAGAGGACCTGCGTGTGTTTACAGCACGCACTGCACTGCGGCGCTCTGAGCTGTGTGTCCCAGTGGCTGAGCATCC
The DNA here is from genome assembly GCA_013399195.1 of Dicrurus megarhynchus. NCBI lineage: Eukaryota > Metazoa > Chordata > Aves > Passeriformes > Dicruridae > Dicrurus > Dicrurus megarhynchus. Next base: position 199,382 of record VXAD01013597.1, on the reverse strand, counting down.
AGGATAAAAATACTTTTCCAGTAATGAACAGGTAAGCTGGAGTAAGGGGCCTGTTATTTTTAGAGCACAAACTTGCTGGGATCAGCAGTTTTCTAAGCCGTGGGGTGATACTGCAGATGGAGGGGAGCCTGCTATGGCTTTGCTGTTTCTATGCTTGGCTGTGAAGGGGGAGATTGTTTTTCAAAAAAACCTCAAACAACCCTCTGGCTCCTAGTATTTAATCAAAAATGTTTTAAGCCAAGAGTGTACACAAAGCTTTTGACCTGACAGTTATTTAGCAGTTCTTTATCTAAATTCAAATCATAATCCTCCTTTTCCCTAATTTTCTGATTATCTATTTATCCACCTTTCAATTTGCCAGGTTTAAGAGACTCTACTATGAGTTGTCCTGGAAAAATTTCTCCAGGAAGTTTTAAAGTTGTATGCACATACATACATATCCCTAAGTATATGAATATATGGGTCTATATATGTGTATGTGTCTTTGTCTTTGTATGGGCTCTGATTCACATTCACAACCCACTGAGGGTTTTTGAGGGAAGCTGATGGCCTAGTGCATTTCACGTTTTTATTTTCTTACATGGGTGTTTGTCTGCGTGACTTTGAAATTATCTTTCTTAGGGATCAGAAGCACATTGTATCCATAGGTTGTTTGTTTACTGCCGTAAACAAAGCAGACTCATTCTTCACTGCCTGCTTTCAGATCACATTGCAAAGCATATCAAAATGTTTATGTAAGCGTGCACTTATGGGTTATGGCATGTCTGACACCGATTTGACACTTTTCTGCGTGGCGAGGGGGCTTGCGTGGTGCATGTCCACGTGTCTGTGCATGGGTTTGGCTCCTTAGAGACTTGTGCCTTGAGAGCTGCTGTGCAGTTTGGGCTGACTCAGCTGTACCTATGTGCGCGGAACAAATACATATGGTGAAAGGCAAACGTAATCTACTTTCCTTCCAGCGTCTGGTGATGCTCTGCCTGGCTTCCTGAAGAACTTGGTGCAGATCTACCTGCCTGTAAAACAATGCCATTTCTCCTGTGGTGTCCTAACAGCTTCTTCTGGGTGCTGTCAAGGCACATCAGATTGCATTACTTTAACACTGGAAATTCATTCAAAACATTTTTTCGGGCTTTCTGGTGGTTGCTCTTCGGAATAATCCTACTTTGCTCTCCAGCACATTGCTCTGTCTTTAAAATTGGACTGCTTGGACCCTGGAGCTGTGACCCCTTCTTTTCCAAAGCCTTTCCCCATGTGGCTGCCAGGTTAGCTGTGGGACGAATAAGTAGAGACCCTTCACTAGATCTTGGCCACAGGCTGGATTATGTGATCCTGCAAGAAGAATGTGAGACACCAAGAGCTCTGGTTAGATTCATTGATTTTGGAAAGCTTTCCTCAGCTTTCATAGGCCCTCTGAACCCTGGCTTCTGTGAGGTGGCTACACATTTAGGGGAAAACTGGAATAAAGCTATCTTCTCATGGATGTGCATCAATTATAAGCTGGATTCCATCATCCACCATCCTGCATTTGCAAGGACTCTGCCCTCTCCAACCCAAGTTTTGTTTACAATAATGAAATATTTTAAGTGGGCTCATGTTGGCATCATTGCATCCAATGAGGATATTTGGATGTACACAGCCAAGGAGTCAGCAACAGTGCTCAGGAACCACGGGCTACCTGTAGGCATTGTTACATCTGTGCATAAGGGAGAAAAAGGCATCGAAGACACTTGGAACAAGATTAAAGAAGTTAATGACATTAAAAGTAAGTGCTTTGAGTCTCATTCTTTTTGATTTTTTTCGCCAGGGGAGGACTGCATTGTTAGCCAATGGACATACTTTACAGAATGAAAACTTAAAGTGGTTTAAGTCAAGGAGAATTTTATCTCTGGTCTTAATGCAGACAGGGCTTCACATAAAAGAATGTTGGGCATTTTGTATGTGATGAAGATAGAGAAAAATAATCTACTACACCCTGAAAGATTGGGTCCAGTTTGTCTGAAAAAAGTAATATTTAGTAGATGGTTCTCTGTGCTTGGCTAGTGTAAAGAGGAGTTCATACATAGCTTTTATATTAGTGGTGATTTGTACTGTGGAATGTCAACAATCAGTATCAATATCAAAAATCTCGCTTTGGTGCTGTGTCCTGTATTTCAGATCTCCCCACCAGACCTTGACCCCATGGCATTTTGCAGAAATAGGCACAGACTTTGGGACAGTCAAGCATGAACCAGATGTTTAAACACAACACAGTGTCCAACCTAAAATCTTTATATTTGGTGACAGGGCAAGCATGTGAGTGGTTGGGCACTGCTTACAGCTGTGTGGTGTCTGTCAGCTCAGGGCACACAGACGGAAAGCTCAAGTCTCGGTCAATGACAACAATGACTACACCTGCCCATCATGTTGACCTGTGCCTCACTTCTGTCAAAATTTCTCTCCATTCCTTCTTCTTTACAGCTCCAGAAACTGTTAATAGTCACAGCCTCCTTTACTAGGTGTTACAGACCTCCAGAGGTTGAACAAAAGGGGTGTGACTCTCAGGTTCCTCAGCACATAACATCAGAATCTGACCTGATAGAGTATTTCAGACAGCTCTTTTACTGGGGGGGAAGGAGCTATTTTGTGTTGAAACCCCTAAACAGATTAATAACACTCTCTACTATCCTTGTGTTCCAGTTATACTCCTGTGCATGCATTCTGTTCTCATCGGAGGGCAGGAACAGGCCGCCTTACTCACAAAAGCTCTGGAAATGGGACTAGCAGATGGAAGATACATCTTTGTTCCATATGACACTTTGCTGTACAGTCTTCCTTACCAAAACAACTCATTCAGTGTCTTTGATAATGACAGCAAGCTCCGGGAAGCTTATGATGCTGTGCTGACCATCACACTGGAGTCTGGAGAAAGGACTTTCTATGATGCATTCAGAGAAGCTAAAGAAAGTGGTGAAATAATCAGGGATTTGGAGGCCACACAGGTAAATATTCTTTCTCTTGGGCTTTTCTGGGACCTGTCAATAGGAGACATGAGCAATAGTTATAGAGAAAGTAGAGGAAAGAGTCAACCCAGCCTGCACACTTTCATTTAGAGAAAAATAAGGAGAAATTTGAATAAGGTCTGCACTCATCTGGAAAGATAATTTTTCCCAGATGTCTGACAATATACCTCACTTGGTTCAACTGCAGGACCGTGATGGGAACTCAAGAGTAATGGGCTGTCTCTGAGGCTCCCAGGTCTGGTTTGCTATGTGCTAACTGCAATAGACTTGAATTGAAGAGGTATCTCTTGAGGTGGATGAAGTCCATGGAGTTTGTAGGGAATCAAAATAAGATGTCCATATGACTGAGAATTTGGGGGGATGAGACAGACTAAAGAAATACTGGATGCTTCTAGAGAGAAATGTTTAAGACCATTGCTGTTTTCATTCTTCTTAGCACTATAGTCAAAGTCATTCTTTGTCAGCACAATTATCTAAAAGTCACTAGTAGCTTATTAAAAACCAAATCAGCTGTTACCTTGTGGACATTTACAAGCAGAATTGGAGAATCTTATACTGGTGAAGAGATACAGGATTCAGCTGAGCTAATCTTCAAATCTCTCTATGACATTTCCAAAAATTACAAGTACTTTAAAAGCGTAATTTATCAGATCTGCACAGATCTACTTTAGAAGGAGATGAATCATGTCTTGAAAACATTAATTTCTTTCCCTTCACTTTAATGAGAGCCCAGGTTAACTATATTGAGTATCAGGTTCTTCATTGCAGATACCTACATATGATCAATTAATCCCACCACAAATGTCAGATTCTGTGGCTCCCAAGAGCACTCCTCATTTTTTTCTCACAGGTGTATGGCTATAATCTCTCTTCACCTACCAGCTGTGTATGACCACGTGATTGCAAAAGTCACCATTTGTGTTAAAGGTTCTTAAATCAAGTCTGGCTTGGAAGGGAGCAATGCAAACAGAAAATGCTCTGTTACCCCACAGAACAAATTTGCTGTGGCTCTGCTTTGGGATTTTTGCATCTTTGGGATAAAAAATATTCTTACAGAGCAGACCAATTCTTTGTGCATGACACTTTTCCTGTCTTGGTATGGAGCCTCTGACTTTGATCTTCTATTTGTAGAAGGTGTTTTAGTGTAATGTTTTGAGGCAGGATAAATCTGTGATAAATTTCAGCCAAACATCAAGCTCAGAATCTTGGCTTTTACCATCATAATGCAATTTTGTGTGGTTTTAAAAATATTTTGAAATTGCATTTTGGGAATCAACCATAAGAAAAGACAGATATTCAAAGTCATGCATATATTGGGTCTACTTTCAACCTAAGACTCTTCAAACCCATTACTCTGTGAGCCCTAATGTTCTGGTGTCTCAGTATTTGAGTTTGCCACTTAGCCTGGGGGGCAACATTTTTGCTACCAATCTCAAACTGAAGGTTAGGAGCAGTTTATCCTGACCTCAATTTCTCCTGTATTTTTAGGTTTCTCCACTCTTTGGAACCATCTATGATGCCATTTACTTCATGGCAATGGCTATGGACAGTGCCCGGAGGAAAGGAGTCAGAGCCTCAGGAATTAACATAGCTGAGCACACAAAAAACTTCAGCTTCCCTGGATTTAGTCACCGGGTAGAGACAGACAGCTGTGGGAAGGGGCTGAACAACTATGTGATACTGGACACAGATGGTCGTGGGAACCAGCTTTTCCCAACCCACCTGCTGGACATGTCTTCAGGCTCTGTGTTGTCCCTAGGCCAGGCCATCCACTTTCCCAATGAAGTTCCAGCCAAACCAGACTCCAGCTGTTGGTTTGATCCAGATGTTCTCTGCACTGAAGGTAAGAAAGAAAAAAAGAACCAAAAATAGGGTGAAATGGCATTGAGTTCTTGTTTCTCATTTCTTTCATCTTTTCTCTCACTCCAAGTGATTGTCCCTTTAAATTAGAACTCCCCAACAAGAAAGGTCTAAATTCAAGAATCTAATATAAAAATGCCCAGTCATCATGCTGTTTGTAATGGGAGTCCTGTGCAGAGGTAACACCATTGATCCACAATTCTCTCTTATTGTTTGTTAGGTCATGGCACAACAGAATCATTACAGTTGGAAAAGACCTCTAGGATCATCTTAACACTGCCAGGCCCACCACTAAGCCATGGCCCTAAACAGCACAACTACACACTTTTTTCAACAATTCCAGGGCCATTAATCCCACTAATCCCCTGGGACAATAAGGTTGTTGCCACTGTTACATGCTTGAAAGAGTTTTCTGGGTCTAACACTCAACACCTGCCAATTTTAATAGTAGCCATTATGTAACAGAAGCTCCGCCCAGCACTCTGTCTCCATCCTGCTGGGGGACAGGGCACTAAGAGGATTTGCCTTGAAGACAGCCTAAGAGAGCTGCACAACAACAGATGATCTCAGCATCCTGCCTATTAACCCCTGCTTCTTTATCCAGGTAGCAACGAGGTGTGAAGGACCATCAGAGCTCACCTCATTGAGAAAAAAGGATAATCATTACTCAAAATTATTTGGGTTACTGTAGACGACAGAGATAGTAATTGAAAGCACAGGGGCAGAGATATCTGTGCTGCTTCCTAGGTTCAAAATACTGGGCACTGGGTTTACTTATTGTTTTTAATTTGAGGCAACTGTGGTGCAGCTTTAAAGTTCACAGGGAAGCCAAAAGGTCAGGGTAGGGTACTTAACCTCCTCTTGACACATTTACTTATAATACTAAGCATTTACACCTATTGCTCTAGGATATGACTTAAACAGATGAAATTAGCCACATCAACGGAATATTTAATTCGGTAGCTGAGAAAACTCTTCCCCTTGGCTTAGCCATAACTGAGCTGACACATGAATCAGTGTCACTATGAAAACTGGAGATATACTGATCTTACAGCAACTGGCAAACAGTAGAAGAGATAAGTAAAATACTATCATATATCTAATTTTGCACTGCCTCTAGGAACAATGTAGCAATTTAGCATCTCATTGCAGTCTATGGAAAAATCCCACTGATTTTTAGAGAGATCAGATTTTATGTTCATACCTTTACAAAAGCATAAAGCTCTAGGCATCTGTCAATGAAAGAGTAATTTATTGTGATTGCTAGAATTTCAGAGACTGAAGTTTATGGCTAGAATTAAATACAAGCCTCACTCTAGCTTTTGTATGAAGTTAAGCTTGGAGGGCAGTTGGACGTGAAGTTGTCAGGCTGCTGTGGTTCCTAACTCCAGGTTCACCAGGAGTAGGGCTGAGCTGGTGTTCCCAGTACAGGGACACACACACACACTGCAGACACAGCCAGTCACTGACAGAGCAACACATACAGGAGAGTTATGTCTTTACAGCTACCCACAACCAGCACTGCTGGGACATGGACATCAGAAATGGCCTGGTCCTGCTCTTGTGCACCTCATAATTAGGCTCCAAGCTTGTTACCAGATCTCACAGCTTCAACTCCTGCAGACTCACATATGCATCCTCTGGCAGATGGTCCAAACGTAAATTCCCCCATAGCCAGCTCTCAAACCCTTCAGTCTCTGCAGGAGCTGATTCCAGACTTGAGATCTCTCATGGGCTGCAGGCTCCAGGACTTACATTCCCTGTTAGTTAGGTTGATGTTGAGTCTGTAAATATCATGCGCAGTCAGTGAGTACAGTTACCCGGGGAAAAAACAGTAGTAGGGATTAAGAAGGTAGGAATGACTGCACTGATCAAATGCAGGGTTTGCCTGGAAAAAATGCACAACATGGTTATGCATCAGCATCCTCTCACATACTTGAGCATTACTGACCCATTCTACCTCTCCCTTTACCCATGTTTGCCATTTCCCCTAAAGATCCTCTAAGAAGTTTCATGTACTCCCACAGTTCCCTTAAAGCATCCCCTAATGACTTTAACACAATCCCATAAATTCCCTCAAGTATGCTGTAAGTTTGGTCTCTCTCATAAGCCTATAATTAGCTTACTTTCACTTCTGATTAGTTGTAAAGTATAGTATGTGTTGGGAGGGACCTGTCAAGGCCGTCTATTCCAATCCCACACTAGACCAGGTTGCTTAAAGCCCCATGGAGCCTGATTTTGAACACTGCCAGTGATGGGAGAGCCACAGCTTCTATTGGCAACGTCTTCCTGTGTCAATCAATCCCTAGACCAAAGCAGTAAAATTTCAGCTAAAATGCTCTGTCTTTTCCTGAAATGAATACCAATTTTCAAAAATGCCTTCAGCTTTCACTGAAAAGCTCTAGGTCTCAGTGCTTGCAGATAGGTGAAAGTGTGACATAGTCGTGAACCTTTTGTTAACCCAAATTTCTCCATGTCTGTTTGTGTTTATGGACCTCTGGATACAAACAGAGTAAAATAGAAAAAACAGAAAACAAAAGAGACAGACATAGCAAACTGTTCCCACTGGAATTTAGCTCATGCAGTCATGTCAGCTTCCAAACACACTCATCCGCAAAGTATCTGTCTCCAGTACTTTCTGTTGATGGATGTGTTGAGGAAAACATCAACCTTCTGCTGCTCCTCCTCTTCTTCTCTTTTCAGCATTAGAAATATGCAGCAGAGAATGAAAAATCTCAGATGGGCCAGTGACTCACACTGGCCGTCAGTTTGGTACCACATGATAAAGATTTTTCAGCATTTTAATTCCTCAAGAGAAAAGGGTCAAATGTTAAAAAGTCATGAACTTTGCAGAAACTTCCTCTAAAACTTAATAATTCCCTATGAGTCTATTTATTTATCTGGAGAAAAACTATTTTTCCACTGATCCAGGGCTCTAAGTCTGGTTTAGGAAAAAAAGTGCATGGAAATGAATAATTAGCATAGTTGAAGACTCATGTAAACCAAGTTAGTATTTGTGTATTCACAAATAAGCATTGCATAAAAATTGTCTTCCAGTATTCTTCTGGCTGAATATTTGACTTTGTAATCTGATGGCCTGATATTGATGTTTTTAATATTATTGCCTAAATCAAAATGATTTTCTAATTCACTGTTTCTTTTCCCGTCTTTGCGCAGGGATTGAGCCTTCAGTCATTATGCTGGGAGTGATGCTGTTATTTGTCCTGGTGTTGTGTGCTGTGGGCCTGGCTTCTCTCATCAGGTGAGAATGGAGTTGGTGCCACTTTTAGCTTCTTGTGCTTTAGCCATCAGTTTAGACTATGCACACATAGAAGGTCTGTTTGTGCTCTTGGCTCTCTGGCCACATATCTCTTCACATTTGTGGTGTGTTGGCCCTGGCTGCATGCCAGGCATTCACCAAAGCCACTCTATTTCTCCCTTCCTCATGTGGACAGGGGAAAGAAAATACAACAAAAGACTTGTGGGTCAAGATGTGGTCAGGAAGAGATCATTCACCAATTACTACAACAGCCAAAATGGACTTGTTGTGGAGAAATTAAATTTATTGCCAATCAAATCAGAGTAAGGTAATGAGAAATAAAATTAGATCTTAAAAACACCTTCTTCCCATCTCTCCCTTCTTCCCAGGCTTAACTTACTCCCAGGTTCTCTACTCCCTCCCCAGCAGTGGTATAGGGGCCAGGGAATGGGGACTGCAGTCAGTTCATCACACATTGCCTCTGCTGCTCCTTCCTCCTGAGGGGAAGGGCTCCTCACACCCTTCCCCTGCTCTAGCAGTATGTTGCTGGATGTTTCTGAAGCATTAGGAAGGTGGTTATCACTTTGGAAGTGCAAAGGATGACATATGAGAACATGAGTCTTGAAACCAACTCTTTTTCTTACTCCAGATCATCCTTGCCTGGATTTCTGTCCTTAATATAATCATGTTTCCTATGAAACATGTGAGGATGACCCTCCATATTTTCTCCATGTACTAAAGAGAAAGAAAATACCTCTGGAGAGAATTTGGAGCAATAATTTAGGATACATCTTTATTATCAAGTTGATTCACTCCCTGTTTTGAACTGGGATTCAGCTCCCTGGTCATTCCCATTATATGGGTATTGGTCTGGGCATGGGATCTTTGGAGCAAATACAATGGTCTTCCAGGGAAGGAATAATTTCCAATAATTGCATGTCACTCTATGTCCCAACTCTATATCCAAGGTAGAAATGTGTCAGAATGTATTGGTTGGTCCAGGAGCTATGGATTGCTCTTGGCAAGGTCACTTACAGCCCCTGGAGTAGTTTGTCTCTATTATTGATGTCCACATGACTGAAATTAGAGTGAAAATAGAATGAAATTAGGAGGCATATTTAATCAGCAGCAATGAGTCTAGCAGAGCAGAGTTCCTAGATTGTTCTGTCCAGCTTTGCCTCTCAAATAATTCCGACATGTTTTGTCTCCACTCCTGAATCATCCCTCCAAGCCCAGATATAAGGCCACCCAGCAAGCAACACCCCAAATAGCTCCCCCAGTTTCAGCACACAGCTGCTTCTGATAGAACTGCAGACACTGAGGAGGTTGCCTCCATCCACCCACACTTTGAAACCCTGCTCTGTTCCCTGGCCACCAGCCTCTACAATGAAGTAAATAAAAGACAATCTTTCTGCCAACTCTACTTGTAAGCTCTTCCACAAGCACCAGGCTGTGCTTGGAAAGGCTCGGTCATGAGTAAAGATGTATGGCCATCTGCAAGGGAAATAAAAGTCCAGCATGACTCAGACAATTATTTATATTAGGGAGGGGCATGTCTGGAACTAAATTTATACCACAGCATGGTCTGAGTCGAAATGTGGAAGCTCTGCTCTTAGCTGTCAGGGATGTGCTGCATGACTTTATATGAGTCACTCCACTCTCTCTGCTTAGCTTTTGGCAGAGGGATGTTTTCCTCCCTGCTTATGGAGAGGATGTGATTAATCAAGCAAAGTTTTTCAGATGGACCTGTGAAAGGTATGTGAGTGATGATATTTTTTCATGAAGATGAGTTGAGTGGCTTGGGATAGTGTGGTTAGAGAAAGATTATAAAATGTCATCCCAAGCCTGTGGTTTTGTGGCCAAGGGTTCCTTTCAGCTTCAAGAAGCTGTCTGTGCTCTTCTAAAATGTCCAAAATGGTACATGGTGAGGAAAAGTGAATTGTGGTGATTTTAGAGTTATTTTATGTGATAGTGTCCTTCTACAGTAGAGTTAGCAAAAGTCATCCTATTGTTCACCTCATTGAGGAAACACATAGGAGAGTGCAGATCAGTCATCTGCTGTAGTGTTAACAAAGTTCCTTAAGCAAAAGAAGTGACACTGGGGACAATGGGGGAGCTTTCCCTTCCCTTTTCTGCTCCTGCTTGAGGAGTTTTTGACTGTCTAATAGATACTGCTGCTTTGTGCTCAGTGTTAAACCTTGATGTCCATTGAAACAATGGGATCAAAATGATGAGCTGTGATGTCATGTGTGCCATACTGCTTATCCATCCCATGTAGTTTTCCTCTCTGTGTAAACCTGTGACCATTACAAGAGCACACCTTGCTATGTGCTTCGTAACGCACCATGCTACAATATAGAGACTCAGGCAGCATGTTTAGACAGTAACTTGTGTCCAGGAAGCTCTTATAAATTAAGTACAGTTCAGCTTCAGTCCCTAAGAAAGGCTGGTGTGCCTAAATGTGGTTTGCTCATGACCAGACCAGCTGGACTAATAAAACCTGGTTTTGTCTCCTAATGGAGAATGATTTGGGATATGACAAATAAAAGCAAGCAAAACAAAATATGCATTACATACACATCCAATTAATATTTGTAAGCAGATTAAATCCAGTTGTCTATTTGTGATGAGATCCTTCGAGATGATAGATTTTGTTGTCTGTGAAATGGATAACTCTTGGCTGAGGGAATTTGAGTCTGAGCCAAGGCACTGTGATTTGTCCATTGCTTTCACCAACATCCATCCCCACTCCCACACCATTTTTGACCTTAAAGATCATCTAGTTCCAGCCCCTCTGCCATGGGCAAGAACACCTTCAACTAGACCAGGTTGCTCAGAGCCCCATCCAACATGGCTTTTAACACTTCAAGGGATGGGGCTGTCACAGCTTCTCTGAGCAACCTGTGCCAGAGCCTCAGCACCTCCACAGAAAAGAATTTCTTCCTAATATCTAATCTAAACCTGCACTCTTTCAGCTGGAAGCCATTCCCCCTTGTCCCACCACTCCACTGTCATAAGTCCCTCTCCAGCTCTCTGGTAGCCCCTGTCTTTAGGCACTGGAAGGTGCCCTAAGGAATCCCCGAAGCCTTCTCTTCTCCAGGCTGAACAATCCCAGTACTCTCAGCTTGTCTCCATAGCAGAGGTGCTCCAGCCCCCTATCATCTTCATGGCCTTCTTGGGACCCGCTCCAACAGGTCCATGACCTTTGTGAATCAGGGACCCCAGAGGTGGATGCAGCACTGCAGGCAGGGTCTAATACTGCAGGGAAGCCAGATGTGGGGAATTCAGAGGTGTTGTAAACTGGCTACTTACCTAAAATCCGTGACTCTCCAACTCTTGCAGGCAGAGTATCTTGAACAACCAACTTTTCAGGGGTCCGAACAAGATAATACTGACCTTGGATGACCTTGTCTTCATCAACCCAGAGCTACATAGAAAGGTGAGTCCTTCAACTCGTGAAAGGAATCTGGTGGAACACTCTAAAACAGATTTGCTGTGTGGTATTTTCATGCCCATGAAGGTCTGGAAAGGTTGTTTCACTTCTTCATGTCATTTTCCCCTGCATATCAGAAAATTTCCCATATGCTGAGTGGTTTTGAGTCTCGGATTAGTTGTCAGAGCTTTTATGATGATGTGGACTAGTAGCCTTGATTGTGTTTCTTCTAGCTGCTAGGGCTTATTCCTTGTTCTTGAAGTTGGATGGTGCACCATAGGACATGTCCATATAGATAAACCATCTTACCCTCTAAAATAATGTGTCTGTATTCAAATATATTGGGAACTGCTCCTGGCCTGTTCTGGCTCCTACCCAGAGCTGGTGATCTACTGGGGGATGATCCCATGATTTCCTTACCCAGAAGTCTCTGCTGCAAGGCAGAGCTGGAGTGGAGGTTTACACCCAAAAGTGGTAGCTGTCTTGCACCTGCTTTCCTTGCCTTGCAGAGGCTGACCTTGGACAGTCTGACTGATGCAAACAGCATAGCAGTCAAGAGCAGAAGCCTGAAATCCATAACCCGCTCCGCTTCCTTGAAAAGCACAGTTGTGACCCATGAAACCTCCAATGTGGCCTTGTATGAGGTAGGTAGGGACCTCGTGCAGCCTTCTCCCACTGCTTCTGTTCACTGCACTGCTCAAGGGGAAAAAGTTTTCGGCTGCAGTACTGTAGGTCCCAGGATGGAGATACTGTGAACACACCCTAAGTATGAAAATAAGTTACTCCCAAGTATGGACAAAGCAGTGTTTAAGGTGACTCTGCCCCAACCCTCATACTGACACTTGGAGTCGTGAGATGATGATATTCAACATCCATATGTAACATTGACAGGTCTGGTCTCTGTTATGGAAGTCACCACCTAAAGGCACCATGACAAACCTTTCTTGCAAGACAGTCTTTAGCTGGTGACATCTCTAAAAAGGAATTTTCTTGCAAGACAGGATCCAAATACACAAACCGTAGCTCAAATTCCTCTCTGTGGCAATAGGACTGTACGGAGCCTTAACAGAAGCAATGGCCAAGAAAACTCACCCCATCCATTGGCTCTTTCCTGAAAATGCAGCTTTTTGAAAAAATGGCAAGGTAACTTTTCCCAAAGAGGAGGAAAATAAATTGGATTTATCATTCATGCCGGAGAAAAGCTCTGATTAGAGTTATTTTCCTTTTTAATAAATTTATTATTGTTCATCAGATACTAGCACACCTTCCAGGCATGAAATTTTGATCCAGGTGAAGGTCCTGCCTCACTCCTTCTTTTGAGGATTTGCTGTGGATATTCTTATTTGGGTTCAGGACATAAAGAATCTATTGCCAAGAACATTAAAAATCCCCAGCCACTTTCAAAGTCAAGGATCTGAAATTCAGACCTGGATCCCAATGGTAGCTGTTGCTCAGAGATTTGCTCTGTCAGTCACCTGTATTGGGTGAAGGGACTGGAGCATCTCTCTCAAGAGGAAAAGCTGAGGGACTTGGGCTCCTTTTTGAGAAGTCTCAAGAAGAGACAACTGAGAGGGCATGTAGTTGATTTCTATAAATATCTGAAGGGAGGGTGTTAAGAGGATGGAGCCAGACTCTTCTCAGTGGTGCTGAGCAATAGGACAAGAGGCAGAAACTGCTGCACAGGAAGTTCCACCTGAATGTGAGGAAGAGCTTCTTTGCTACGCGAATGACCAAGCACTGGAAAAGATTGTCCAGGAAGGGTGTGGAGACTCCCTCACTGGAAACATTCAAGAAGTGTTTGGACACAATCCTGTGAAATGTGCTCCAGGATGATCTTGCTTAAGCAGGGAGGTTGGACCAGATGGTCCATCACTGGTTCCATTCCAGTCTTAACTGTTCTCTGATTCTGTGATTGTGGACAGGGAGACTGGGTGTGGCTGAAAAAATTTGAGATGGGAGAAGTTCACTATCTGCGGCAAAGCTCCACCAACATCTTAAGGAAGGTAGGAATAGGGGATGATGACGTGGAGGGAAGGTTTCTCAGGGGATGTTTGTGGCTTCAGGGTGTTTTTGTTTGTCTCATGTTTATCCGTTAAATCATGCATTGTGGTTGTTAATGAGTCTTGTCTGGTGAAATGTGGTGGAATGGACCATGCAAGACTGCATCTGACAAATTTACCATAGATCCATGTGTCAGAGTCAGCAGCCTGTAAAATCTCACCCTGTACCTGCCACTTCAAAGCAGGTGCGGTGTTAAATGCACAATGAATCCTTCACATGACCTTGCCTGCGAAGGCAGAGTGGTTTGGGGAACTCATCCCTGCACAGCGTGAGGCACTGGTCGATATTTTCATGTATTATATGTTGATAGTGTGACACAGACACAGTTGTGCATTTCTCTGGGGTTTGCTTTGTGTTTCCATCTAAGATGCCTCTCAGAAGCTTAATTTTAGTCTTCAATATTATTATTACAAATTACAAGAAAATATACTTGTTTTCCATATTCAAGGCCATTAGTTGTTGACAGCTATTGCTAACACAGCAGTTGCATTTTTATGTACGTAAAAGCAACAAATTTACCAGGGCATGTCCCCAAAGACACCATTGATAGATGACTTTGAACTCCCTAGGTATGGTATTGCTTTCCAGTTCAGAGCAAGATCCACATACTGAACTCAATCTACCTCAGCAAAGCCATTTTGGCCTAGTGAAAGATTCAATCCAATTTGTCTTAATAAAACACAAATTTCTGTTTAGTTTGCTTTTGCTATCTTGCTTTGTCTTAATGGATAGACAAAGGAAAGCAAATCGTGAAAAGAGTGTTGAGTAGCCAAAAATAAGTGCCAAAGAGGTTTTTTGCTTCCCCATCCTTCTATGGAAGGCTGTTTGGGAGTACAAGTGTGAAAAGCGCATCTGGTGATATCAAGAATTTACTAAGCAGATGTCTGGCTGACCTGGTCTCACTGTGATTCACTGTCTTGTTTCAGATGAAAGATCTGCGTCACGAAAATGTGAATCTGTTCCTGGGCTTTTTCTCTGACTGTGGCATTTTTGCCATAGTGACAGAGTACTGCTCACGAGGCAGCCTGGAGGACTTGCTGAGAAATGAGGATATGAAACTGGACTGGATGTTCAAGTCCTCTCTTGTGATGGATCTAATTAAAGTAAATCCATTGCTCCTGTTGAGGCATGATCTGCATCGGACTTTTATGATGACTAAGATATTTCAATCAGAACTTCGGGATTTTTATAATAACACTGGGAAAACAAACATGAATGTAATTGTATCAGTCTTTAATGGATACCTCTCATCCTTATTTTGTTGCCATCTGAGAGAAGCACCATTTAGGGCAGCAGAACAACAACCACACAGCAGGACAAGAGGTTAAAACTACACATCAGGCTGCAACTGATCACATAGAACAACAGAATTTTGTGACAAATTCATTCTTTGCAAAGGCCCTTTTGTAAATCAGAAATGCACCCACCATAGAACCAAACAGTATCTATCTCCTGCCACAGGATGGCTGCACATATGGTGCCTTTAGCAATGTTCACATTTCCAGTCATGTCCCATGTTTTCATGTCTTACTGGTGAGCTACTAATTTGGGACAGGTAGATTCTGAAGGGTAGACTGCCAGAACCATTCTTTCAGTCTGTGATCCACCTTCTGAACCTCCTTGAGGGAGCTGGGGTGGGGCATCCAGCTCTTCATGACAGCCTTTGACCTAACTATTTGGTAACACTTGTGTCCACTTTCTTATCCTTGTCTAAAAGCAGAACTTCTGGGTGCAGTGAGACGTAGGGCTACAGAGGGAGGCATATGACTCTTCCTAAAGTTGTCAGACCTTTCCAATATTACTTTAGGGTGCAAATAAACCTACTTTGTATTCCTAATCCATTTCTGAACCTCTCCCATAATTTATTGTTTTGATCATTACTGCGTTTGATATAGAGTTAATGCTGCATCTGATGCCATCTAAGGTGAAATATTGTCTTGGTATCTCTGTGTGCTGATGGATAAGATAATTCTAAAGGATCAACCTGGATTTTTTTTCTCTGTTTCATAGGGAATCAGATATTTGCATCACCAAGATTTTGCCCATGGACATCTTAAGTCTCGTAACTGTGTTGTGGATGGCCGGTTTGTCCTGAAGATCACTGATT
Organism: Dicrurus megarhynchus; assembly: GCA_013399195.1. Taxonomy (NCBI): domain Eukaryota; kingdom Metazoa; phylum Chordata; class Aves; order Passeriformes; family Dicruridae; genus Dicrurus; species Dicrurus megarhynchus. The sequence goes on along the minus strand of VXAD01013597.1, from coordinate 183,663 downwards.
ATGGTTATAATGAGATCTTAGAGGCACAGAAATGCCCCTATATTCAGCCATCCCCAGAAGGTGGGTGTGATGAGGAATTTTTTTTTTTAATATTTGTCCATTGATTAGACAGATATTTTCCCCAATATAACTTCAGGCCAGTGATCACACAAGGATTTACATGCTCAATCTCACTACATGTGCTTCCCTCTATACCATGCATTGTTGTAAGAAAGGGTAAGCAGAGGTTTTTTTCAGACTACCTGAAAGTGAAACAAATAGCGGAGTGACATGGTAAAAAAAGCATCTTTTAGTGTAAGCAGTGACAGAACTTCAGCTTGTTGCAGTTGGAGAAGGACTGAATTGTCCCTGAAATCTTATCAGTACTGAATCTCTGTGACCAGTAGAATTGGCTTTGCATCCTTAGACCCAACCCTCTATTTGGAGTTTTATGTTAACCCAGATGCAAAGACACTTTTTTTGATAAAATAAATCATCTGAAACAGAAAATAATGTAGGTCTCTGAAATAGGGCCTCTACATGCCAATTACCAAAGGCTGCCACATGAGATTCCCACCACTTAGGAACAGCATCTCATGGGATCAGGTTTGGAGACTTTGACAGGATTTCTTTCACTTGGCCATTGCCTCAGGGTTCCTCTGGTATCCCAATTTATTCTTGAAACCTGGTTTCAAGTAGTATGTAGTGTTTTAATCCATCTGTCATTGGATTTGACGCCTTCACTTTTCCAGTGTCTCAGGGCAGTTGTCAGACAGAAGATTTTCTTCTCCCTTACAGAAGATAAATACATTTGCAGTGGCAGAAATGTTCCATATTCCCATTACTCAGAATGCACAATTACGAGGGTAACAATATCACAGTTTGAAGGTTCATTTCTTGATGAGACTGGATATGTTTTACAACTGTGTCTTTTGTCACTTGAACTATTGGATTATGAAGACTGTACATCAGATTGTCACAAACTGCTTTTACAGAAACTACTTTCATTTTAAAAGAACTACAGAAAATATGTTGTTAATTGTGGCTTTGTAAAAGAGCAACAACAATAACAAGAAATTCAAGATTTGGTGCCAACATTTTTTCTCAAGAACATTTTGGGTCAAAAAAAAGGTTTTAAACCTTCTGGCAGTGGTGAGATGACTTCTTATGTTGAAGTTCATGGCTGGTATTATATGATACAAATTGTTGGTATGGCAACTTTTTAAAAAAAACATAGAGTAAAACTTGGAAAATTTTTTTTTTTTTTGTTGGAATGGAAGTTTAGTATTTCTAACACATCACTAGAAGTAAAAGATTTGATCCAGTAAATAATGAAGTATTTTCCAACCTTTCCTCAAATGACTGAAATAAGGTATTCATTTAAGCACTTACTTCGCAGAAGTCTGAGTTCAAGTATAAGAAATGTGATACTCTGGAATTTTTTTTAGAATTGCTCTGGACAGCTCCTGAGTTACTGAGGGACCCAGACATGTGCAGAAAAGGCACATTCAAAGGGGACATTTACAGCTTTGCAATCATCCTACAAGAAGTGTTTGCTCGGGGTCCACCTTACTGCACATCACAACTCTCAGCTGAAGGTAGGCAACTATTACAGTATATTTTTAAGGCTTTCTGTAGAGTGCTCATGAAAGGTCTGGCCAAGTCCCCTTATTAATAAGGCAATAATGTATTAGTCTCATGACTTTTCTCAGTGGCAGAAGTCTGTTTTCAACAAAACATCCATAATAAACTTCAAAATGTGTAGTTCTCATCACAGCCTTGGTACATGCCTCATCACTGCTTTCACTGAGATTGGGGCTCTGGGTGTCCACCAGGTTGCTTCAGACCACTGCAGCACCTCCAGTTCCCTGTACAAACTCTGACTTTTCATCATAGTGTGGGGTGAAATCTGATGGCAGAATTTCCCGCAGCTTAGAAACTCCTTTGTTTCCCACTCACTGGCCCTTTTTTGTGCGTCATGGTGACTGAAGTTTTTGAGCTGGACCGCTTGCCAGCATCCTATTTTGTCCATCTGCCCATCTATCTTTCCTTAATCCTTTCTGTTTTAAAGAGACTCTCTCTTCAACACAGGTCAAAGTGATGCATCACTTTGCTCATATATATATATCAGAAACAGCAAACAGGTGAACGCCTTAGGAGCTGCTCATGGTGCAACCATGTTGTACATCCATGGGAAGAACAAACTCACTGCAGTCAGGGTCAGGTCACAAGCACTTGAACAGGGAGGGAGTGACAGCAATCTAAAATTAGCTGATTTCATTGACAGCCCATTCTCAACACATTTTAAGCTGGACAATCACCGAGTGGGGTATGACAATTCAGTATATGCCAGTTTGTCTGGAAAAATGGGGCCCTGACCTTTCTGTGCCTGAAGATGCTGTCACAATGCAATGACAATTATGTTAATGATGTATCCCACTCTGTAAATCAGAGCTGGACCTATGATGTAGACCATGATGCAATTAGCAGGTTTCCCCCACCTTGTCAACCTGCAGACCCCCCAGCAAGTGTTGAACACAGTTCAGTCCTGTTTTCTAACCTGATAAAATGATGAATTTTTACCCATTGTGTCTCAATCCTAAGGAGCTTTCACTTTTGGTGTGAACTTTAAAACAATCTGGGGAAGGCATTTTCCCTTGGCTGCCCCTTGAAGTATTGGGACCAGATGTTTTGATTAGTTCATTTGGCAGAGTCTGGTGGGATGAGCCAAAGATCTTTAAAGCAAGCTGTCAATGCTGAAAAGCTTTGGGTACTCACAGCACCAGCAGGACTCCTGCCAGAGAAAGAGGTTTTCATACCATTTGACTGCTCTGCACTGAGCAAAATAAGACTTTCAAATACAATAACTTTGGTGGGTGTTAAAGCACTGACTTCTCAGGGTTTTAAAACCCAAGCCCAGTTCCTTACAAGCCTCATTTCTAGGAAGGGAGTTCTAGACAGGGAGTCATTTCCCAGACATTGTTTTGAACTCAAACTCCCCCCCTTAACATACATTCCACTGTCTCCACTCCCTTCAGCCTCCTACGTCCTGGTTCTCAGTTAACGATGAAGCGTCAGAGGCTTGTATCCTTCCTGTCTGAGCTCAGCCATAAACCTCTGCTCTCTTAGAAGACTGTAGGTTCTAGTGGAGAGAGTCAGAGGCAATTTCATTAAATACAAGCCTGCAGGCTCAGACATCCATCTGTCACACATCCTTCCCCCATCCAGCCACTTTATTACTCATAACCTGGTTCTCCAGGGACAAGAAGGCAGATGAATCTTCTTTAAATCCTTCATGAGTCTCCTGACAGAGAAAAGCAGAAACCTCCAGCTTCATTTGGCACAGACACTGGGTGCTAAGGAGTAAGAGTGACAGCTGAAGAAGCAAGCCAGGGACACATGAAAAGGTCCACGTCCTTTGCCCCTATCAAGGCCCTCCATCTTACAGTGTGCTTCCTATTCTTCTCTTTGCCACAGAAATTATAAAGAAAGTGAAGAAGCCTCCTCCCCTGTGCCGCCCAAACATAGCTCCTGAAGTAGCCCCCATGACATGCCTCCAGGTAATGAAGCAATGCTGGGCTGAAGCCCCTGAACGACGTCCAACATTTGAGGAGGTATTTCATAAGGTCGGTGAATAAAGCAGCTGGTGTAATTCCTTTGTTTGTTCTTGGCAGGGAAGTGTTTTGTTGTTTGGGTTTTTTTTTGCTTTAACTCTGTTATTAAAGAAGGAAGAAGTTACAGAGCCCTAGACTTGTCCTGACTTAGGGGTGGTGAAACAGCCTGGACATGGGCTTGATGCCTTCACATTTGCAGTGTACCTGCACAGATGGTCTCATGGAGATGAAATATCTGTAAATTATGCACCTTCAGATCTTTTTTTTTTTAATATTCTGAACGTTTAAATGGTGACTATAAGGAAAATTCACCAAAGACTGTTAAGACTGTTAAAGATACAACATTTGGCATAAGAGGTCTCTCAGTTCCAGGTTGGTGGAAGTTTGGAGAATATCCCAGGGAAATACGAGTGTGCCTGAGGCCTGTTTAAACAGCTTTCCCAGATATCTGTTACTGGCCAGTCTCATGGACAGGTACTGGCAAAATAACCCCCCTTTCTGATCAAGCAGTGAAGTTCCTGTGTTCTTATAAGGCCTTAGAATCAGACTCATTAAGGTTGGAAAAGACCTTTAAGATCATCAATCATCAACCCTGTACCACCAGCATGTTCACTGTTAAACCATGTCCTCAAGTGCCACATCCACATTTCTTAAACACTTCCAGGGATGGTGACTCCACCAAAATGCAACATCCACACATTTCTTGAACACTACCAGGGACTGTGACTCCACCATTTCCCTGAGCAGTCTGTTCCAATACTTTACAAACCCTTTCTGTGAAAAAAATTCTCAATATCCAAGCTAAACCTTCCCTGACACAACTTTAGGGCATTTCTCAAACCAGGTAAACAAATATGTGTAATTTTTGCCTTCTGGTTCTATGAAGCTGTGAATAATTTTGAACCCAGTGTCTCTGCTGTTGAGTCTAAGGCAGCTTCTAAAGCCACAAATTATCCAAAACTTTCAGAGGCTCAACTTCAGGTCAGGAAGAGAAAGCACAACACAGTGAAGAATTGGGAATGGAGGCGGCAGTACATATACATGTCAACGTGCAAAGATGGATTTAAGTCCAGTAACATGTAAACTGTTGTAAGTGTTGCTAACACCCTGAAATTTGTGCCTCTGAATGTAAAGTTTTGCAAGATACCCTAAAGGTTGTTCATGGGATAAGTGGAGTTGCAAACCTGCAGCCTGACAAGACTCCACAGCAACGTACCTGTTGACAACTACTGTAAGGTGATGTTTCACCTAACTCTCACTGATTCATGCAAATTCACCTTCTAATTCACCTTTTTCCTTTATCTTTGAATTCTCACCATGGATAAAGCCAGTCTTTAGCTTTGACCCTTCAAAAAAAAAAGTCTGCTTTTTGTTCCTTTCCAAGCTCAGAGTGCTGCAGTGGTATAATGAGTCAGACAAATAACTTTCCAGTTTGATTTTCCAGTTCAAAACCATCAACAAAGGGAAAAAGACCAATATCATTGACTCAATGCTCAGGATGCTTGAGCAGTACTCAAGCAACCTGGAAGATTTGATCAGCGAGCGGACTGAAGAGCTAGAGGTTGAAAAACAGAAGACAGAAAGACTGCTGTCACAAATGCTTCCACCGTAAGTACTGGTACTTCAGGTGGTAAAAAATCCCCTACAAACCAAACCAAAAATACCCCAAACCAAATAACCCATAGCTAGTCTGGACAACACTCTTCCCCAGAAGCGAGCAATATGGTAGACCTGACCATCAATTTTGGCAAGCACCTTCAAATCAACTCAAGACACTTTAATCAATGCTCATTACAGCCATATAGAAGTTTCTATTTAATGGAAGATCTGAACACAGATAAACAGGAGTCTGAGCTCTTGCGCATGCACTAGAAAAGCGTTTGTTCCCTGCCATCTTTGCTTGTGTTGCTATTTCAGATCAGTGGCAGAAGCCCTCAAGACTGGTGGCACTGTGGAACCAGAGTATTTTGACCAGGTGACCATCTACTTCAGTGACATTGTAGGCTTCACATCCATTTCAGCCCTCAGTGAACCCATTGAAGTAGTTGACCTTCTGAATGACCTTTATTCACTGTTTGATGCCGTTCTTGGAAACCACGATGTTTACAAGGTGAGGAGTAATTTTATTCTGTGTTTCCTTTCCATCTTTTTCAATTTATATATTTATTTCTTAATGTAATGGTATTTGCTAGGTGGAGACAATTGGTGATGCCTACATGGTTGCTTCAGGGCTCCCAAAACGGAATGGAAACAAGCACGCAGCTGAAATAGCCAACATGTCCTTGGACATCCTCAGCTCCGTGGGAACATTCAAAATGAGGCACATGCCAGACATTCCCCTCAGGATACGAATCGGGCTGCACACAGGTAGGCAGCAGTACCTGCCTGCACCTGAACATCAGAGAACTCCTTCTCAACTGCATTTCCAACTTTGAATGTTTTCTTCATGCCTGCCCCCCAAAAAACACCCTTACAAGACACTTTAAAATCTTCCATTTCAGCAAGGGTGTTAAAATGGAAAAACAAAACCCAGGGAGGGTTTGTGGAGTAAAGTGGCTTAGTATCACTTTAAGGAGAGATAGTGTATTCTGTCCCAGCCAGGAACTACACCTGGCATGTTAGCCACAAGTGTTTCATTGTATGGATAGCTCTTTGATGTGCCGTAGGGCCTTAAGAGTTGGGATATCAAGACACCCAGTGATGTCTTTGCAACTCTGTTCTGAAATTAAAAAGCACAGAAATACTGGCATATAAAGTGAAAGAATAAGAAGATTGGAGAGATTTATTACAGGTAGGATATACTGGAAGAAAAATGTGATACAGCTCTTAAGAAAAAGTTATGTTATAAAGAAAACATTATCTCTGATGTAGAAGTCATAATGTATTCAATCAACAGAAAAGTGGCTTGTTTAAAAAGAAAGGAGGAAGTTCCATATATATAAATATATATATATATACAAAATGTAATTAAACTCCAAAATAAAACAAAACAACTCCGAAACAATAGAACTGCAGTTATATAGGTGAAAGTATTTTAAATGTAGGAAAATACATCTGCTATTATCATGAATCAGTATTTGCATAAGAGATATGAACCTTCATAATTTTATACATTTTTTACTCAACCATTAATAGATTCTTCCCAGCTGTTTGCCACCAGATTTCTTGCCTCTTCCTCTAAAGTACAGGAGTATTGCCTTTTGTGGAAAGCCAAACAATGCCTAAGAATGCCTGACCCAATATTACAGGGGGTTTATCCTTCTGCTTACCTGATAATATCCACACTGCTGCAGCTTCAGCTTGCAAGCATTTTGCAGATGTCAGTATCCTTGTCCCTAATGTACATGTTGAGAGACAGAAGCAGAGTAAAGGAAGTATCTCACCCAGAATACCCCAAGAACAGAGCTGTGACTTGAGAAGAGTTAAAATCAATATTTCATATCTCCTGGACCTTATAAGATCCTCTTTTGGAGTTATCTCTAAAACACATCTCCCTACTGTTTTCTTTGAAGTTTGTGAGCCTTAGCTGACCCTTCACGGAAGTGTAAAGCATTAAGGAATGATTGTGGGAGCACTGTGTGTTTTACACTCTGTCAGAAATTAGATGAGACTAATGACTGCAGATTGTCTTGCCCAGAGCAGGATTCTCTGGAACACCAGCATCATATTTTCAACATGGAAAGAGAGGAATTTTCTGTGCAACATCTGCGGCTGCCTGTTGACATCAGTTCTGCAGTGTATCTCCCATGCAGTTGGCCAAAAAATCTATCCCTAGGTGATGTCTACAGGGGGTAGTAACATTTTCTTTTTTGTTTTTATGAACTCTGGATATCTGGAAAGCAGAATTGCTATGAACTGTTGTATTGGGTGTGAGAGGAAGAGGGGGGAGGACTCTGCAGATCTTGTTTTGCACACATCTGGCAGCATCATACTGTCATGGGAGCAGCCACAAATACATGTTTCAAAGCAAACCATCTCTCTGAGCCACTGAGCTCACAGCAGAGTTTGATTAACCCTAGACCCTGTTTCTCTTGAGAAAAGATGCATGAAGAGGGAATGATCATGAAAGCCTTGGGAAAGCTGTTGGGGGAGAGGAGAGCTTGGCTGACACTTTTGCTGTACTGCAAAGGATGGAGAAAGGGTGTGACCCCCAGTCATGTGGTTCAACTGCTCTCTGGAAACTGGTGCCAAGAAGAGCTCATAATGCCCTCTCAGAAAAAGCAGTAAATGCTGTTTGGGCATAGGCTGCCTCTGTCTTTTCTACCCCAAGGGAAAGCTGCACCTCTGGGAACTGCTGGCCCATACCCGTGGTCAGCTTGTGGCAGTGCATGGGTAAGACAAAGAGGACAAGACGACCGGTGTTTGGTCTGCATTTTCTCCCCTGCTTTAAACACATCCTTGGAATGTTGGCTGTCCTCTCTTGACTTCACTGCAGGTCCAGGATAACTCAGCTGACTCAGCTGTTTCCCTGCTATCTGTGTCTGGGCTGGAGCAGGGCAGTCAGCGAGAGCAGGGGTGAGAAGATAAGCTTTTCCATGGAGGCGGAAGAAGATTTGTGTATCAGTCAGGCTCTCTGGCAGTCAGCCCTGCACTTTGATCTTGACTCTTAAACTCTGCAGCACTGCTGATGGTTCTTGCAGAGTCTTAGCCAGAGCCTCTCATTAACTGACCCTTGCAAGCCCCAGCAAAGAGACACTTCAAAGCAAACCTGTGAACCTGTGTAATTAAACAACTAGGCCATAATGTCCTCATCACAGGTTGTCTGGTTTCTCCCAAAACTTGTAACTGTGGGAGATTTACCACTGGAAGTTTTTCTTAGCCTTTTGCTGAAGCTGTTTGGAAAAGGGGGAACACACAGAGGAGGTGAAGGAAGTGAGTGAGTGAATTAAGTCTTAGATACTTTCCACACAGAGAATGTGTTATTTTGGGAGTGCTTATATGGTAGGGTTGGTTTTGAACTACGAACTTTTTGCAATGGGACAGGCTTAAAAGATAACACCTTGCCCTGAAAATCTTGCCTCTCCTATGTTGTGAGCTTTGCAGAAATGGCTAGATGATTGCACGAACTGAGTAGGGAACCTGAATTCAGGCATCCACATGGAGGTGTTTCCAGGACTTTTAGAGAGCCTGTACTCATTCTGAGGACATATAAATGAACCCTGTAAAGCTGTTCAAGTGCAGGAGTAGAAAAGCTTTTACAGCTCGGTTGATCACATTGACTTGGCCTCCACTGACTACAGCAGAAGCTCAGCTGCCTTTATTTGTGCTTCTTAAAATGCAGCCACAGAATCACAGAATACTCTGAGTTGCAAGGGACCCAAAAGGATCATGGACTCCAACTCTCAAGTGAATGGCCCATACAGGGATCAACCCCACGACCCTGGTGTTATTAGCACCGTGCTCTAACAAATGGAGCTCAATTCCTCCTCAGTGAGGGCTGGTTTTTTGACAGGAACCACCTTTTTGTGTCCTTGCAACAACTGTTACAGAAGGAGCTTTGGTCCTTACTGAGATTTCTGACTGCTGCTGTCATTGTTACCACCACAAAAAGAAGAGAGGTAATGTTTTGTGAGTTAGTGTTTTCTCAGGGAAAGCTCTTATTGAAGCATAAATTAAGAAGTCTCCAAAAGACCTTTTTTTTGGGCATATGTCACATTAGCATGCACACAATAAAGACCAGTTAGGGAACCATAAGGTCCTTGGCTCAGACTGTCGACTGTGTCTTTACAGTTGTGCTATAAAAGTGCCTATAGATGAAAACCTGAATAAATCTTCCTCTAGTGTATATAGTTCCTCTCCTGAAAAGCTTGAAACAAATTACAGAGTACTGATAAGGATGGGAATTAACTTGTAAGAGATTCTGAAGAACAGTGTTTTGCCCAAGGTACACTGACAGTTGAACAAAACCCCTTGAATTAGGTTTTCATGATCTCCAGCAATCTCTGCCTGCTGTGTTTTATCCAGTTTGATCCATTTTGTTCAAGTCCTTGTGACATTTTTTGTATGAACCATTCTTCATCTCCCTTTTTAAAATTTTTTTATCAAGCAATGCTTCATCAGGCAGGAGTTAAAATCTGTCTTACCTCTCAGTTTGCATCCTCATTAAGTATATTAAAATCCGGCAACTTTGGGCAACAACAATTTTTCAGATGTCACAGCAAGAGGGGTTCTTGTGAAGAACCCCTTTCATTGTCCTTAGGATATATCTGAAAACTATATGAAGGATCCGTTTTTGTAAATAAGGCTAAAGTCACCATAAAATTTCACTGTAATAAACTAAGTAACTGTCACTTCTAAGTTAGGCTACAATTGTTACTATTATTATTATTACTGTTCTAAACCCAACATTTTAACCTCTAACCCTTTTATATTATAAAAACCCTTATCTACAGCATAATTTCAGGTACTGTTGATGATGTAAAATGTTCACATCTCTTATACTCTTGCATGGGAAAAGATTTCCTAGATATCAGTTATACTAAATCTTAAGTCAGAAGGATCATGACATTGAAAAGGCAAAGCCTGAAAAGGCATATCTCATAAATACACCTGATGGAAAATACAGAGACTCCTGCCTTTTCTCTGCAGGAAGCCCTACCTCATTAGATTGGGGGTGGTTTTTGTTTGTTTTTTTGTTTGTTTATTTTGCAGGCCTGATATTTTCTACTGTGGGCAATGAAACTCAAAATCTCCTCTTTCAGAGTGCAGTCTAAATATTAACTAAGCCAAATGCCCCGGAGGAAAATTGTCTGTGCTGTTTGGCTGCCATACATTTTATCTCCCAGTCTGTGCATGTTCATGTGGATCCTGCACACATATCTCTCCCTGACAACTTGGCAACGATTCTTTGGAAGATACTTAGGAAGTTAATGGATCTTGTATAAAGAATGAGAAAGAGGGAAAAAACAGGTCTTGACTAGACAGGCAAGCTACCAATGTCTTCTTTTCCAAGGAGGGGACACAGGGTGGTCCAGAATGCTGCCAGCACCTCTGGACTTCCAAGGCTGATTTTTAATCCTGTTTCTGTGGGTTACAGGGCATGTCACAGGATCTGAACTTTAGCTTTCTCACATGGAAAAAGGTCTTTTTAAAAGGAGATTATAATCGTCCTTGAGTTTCCATGAACTCTGAACAAATTTCTCCCAGATGGTGGTGAACTGAGGGCCTACCATACATGACCTTTCTCAGACATAAAACACCAGCGTGCAATCCAGAGCAATGATTAACTTTTGGCTGCTTGTAGCAAGCACCAAGGTCAATAAGATCTTTAGAAAACCTTCTTCAGTATTCCCAAGCAATTTCTTGAATATTGGAGTAGTGGATGAGATTTGTTCATCAGTGACCCCCTAGATTTGTGCAGGACCATCCAGGTTACGGAGCTGATGTGTCTTTCAGGGCCTTGCGTGGCAGGCGTGGTGGGGCTGACCATGCCCCGGTACTGCCTCTTCGGAGACACAGTGAACACGGCGTCACGGATGGAGTCCACTGGCCTGCGTGAGTATTTGGGATAGTTAAAAAAAGGGGCAAGTCAAATGGCAGAATTCAAGGCAGCCTGAAGGAGAGGGCACCAGTTTTGCCATTGTAGGTCAGGCTTTAGGACCCTGCCTTCCAGCTGCAGTCCTCTGACTCAAATCCCATCAACCAAAATCAACATGAATCTTGCTCTACTTTTATCTAATATGCTTTGGATCTTGATTTCAGTCAGTGCTAAGAACCCATAATTCAGGGCTGTTCTTGCACGGTAAAATGATGCATTTACCTTTCATGACCAGTACAAAGCAAGGGTTGAAGCACCTGTGGGCATTGTTTCCGTCATACCCTTGGTCATACAAAGTCCCACTGAGGCTGGAGACAGCAGGAGAGCTGAAGGTACAAGAGCACTGTTACACATTAATAGAAATTCATATAGATAAACAGGAAAATTGTAGGTTAGTCTCTCAGGAAATGTATCTCATAGCTGTGTGATCTTCCTCTACAAATTCAAACTGGTGTTCTTCTTTCTTATTATTATGGAAAAAAAAAATTAATCAGTTCATCCTCCATCCTTCCAAGGGGAAGGGAATGTGATTGACAAAATTGAAATAAAACCTTAAAATTAAAAAACAACAAAGAAAACCATTTTGGGGCGAAATATTTTAGAAATATTTCCTGGCTTGTTCAGACCAGCAGAACAACAACAAATTTCAGTGAGTTCCAGCAATGGCTGTAAAACAATCTGGGGGAGATGGAAATTCAATAAAGTTCTCCACCTTTGCCCTTGTTGTTCATACACTAAACGGCAGCTCTGGGTGGCATCAATTACTAAAAATTCAGACAGATCTAGAAGCATAGCTATATTTTCTTTATATTCCCTTGCAAACTCCATCTCTCTGCTCCTCATCCCAGCTTTCAAATTATGCTGGGTGTCTGAAGCAGGACAGTTGGTTATTTTTCATTTCTTTCTCCTTCCCTAGTTATACTGTGGCTATAGATAAAACAACAGTCCAGCTGACAGTGTTACTGCAAAAACACTTACCATCTTTATTGAGAGCTGGACTTCTACACTTAGTGTGTTTGGTATCCTTCCCCAGGAAGCCCCCAGAGTAGATCTCTCCCCCTGTGCTCTTCACAGCCCTGCCTGGAAGAACCCATCAGTCAGCATTGAACTCTAAGTAGAGGAGCACAACACAGCTTCACCAGCCACACACCTGCATTGGAGCACTCCTGCTTTGGAGCACTTCTCCTTGTCAGGATGAAGCAGTGGGGAATTCACAGCATGTGTGCAGTACAATGATTCAGCTGCTTTGCTTTCTGTTCCCAGCTTACAGAATTCATGTCAGCCAAAGTACAGTGGATACCCTTCGGACCCTGAATGAAGGCTATGAAATCATACCCAGGGGAAAAACAGAACTGAGGGTAAGAACACCAGGGCTGTGTGAAGCACTTCACAGGGGAGTCTTCTTGCTTAAGGAATTTTCATATTATGATATTTTTTGGCCTTCATACACCAACCTTCAGCTGAATCCTTCCAAAATTGTTCTTTTCAGTTGTTTCCATACATGAGGTGGTTATTGAAGGACTGTGGGATTGAGCAATCAGCTGTATGTGCTGGATATAATTATTTATATAGTAGTCTATTTAGTCCATGCTTGACAGAAGCTGCTATTTTCAGTATCCAAACAAGACAGTACTAAATAATTCAAACATAATTTCTACCCTTACATAATCAATAGACAGAAGTAGGAGCTTTGCTTGCCTTAAATACCTAGAATAAAAGGTCTGAATATGGCCTCAAGGTCCCTTAACAATCTTACATGACAAGTGGAATCATCCAAGTTCATATGCCTGCAAGTGGAGATCTGGGGTAATTATTCCAGGTTTAGTCAATGGAAAGAAACCTTTACATAGTTAGTGGGGATAAATTGGCCCTTTAGGAAATTATTAACCTGAAGTACTTTCAGGGTCTAGTTTATGTGAAGATGAATGTCTGTTTTCTTCCCCCTCTTCAGTCAAGGGTGATTGACTCTCATATAGATGCCTACAGTTCACCAGATGCATCACACCTTAAAAGCTAAATCATCAGTGGTGGGAGAGGAAGTTATTATTCTAATAGTCCCTTCAGAATGAGTTGTAAAATCTCTCAATTAATAATGCTAGTGCTGCCAAATAAGATGATTAGTGATCCTGTAGTTTCCAATTTCTGTTCAGCTGTGTAGTTTCAATGACCCAGATCAATGAGGGTAATTTGTAAATGACAGTTGGATCAAGGATAATGAATATCCTCTTTCAGGAAAATGAAATTCAAATAATCCCTGAGCTATTCTGAAGGATAGCCCAAGATTTCCAGACATGGTCTGTCTCCTGATCTGTATGAAGCCAGAGAAACCTAGTGGGGAAATTACATGTCGAGCAGAGGGCAGTCAGAAAGCTGCTTTTTATTTGGATTTTTGGTTTTATTTTAGGGTAAAGGAGTAGAAGAAACATATTGGCTGGTTGGGAAAAAAGGCTTTCTGAAGCCCTTACCTAAACCTCCTGAAATAAAGCCAGGGTAAGTGTGACTTCATCACTGTTCAAGACATTAATTGAAAGGCCTTTTTTGGAGCTCACAGGCTCAATATCCATCTTTCCATGTTATCTGTTTGCAAAGTCTACATCATTTTCCTTAGGTGACTTACATGTTCTGGCATGGTACTGGGACTCAGAAGTGATGTGGTTTCTTCAACACCTCTCCTTATTCGCAATTCCCAAGAAGTGACGTGGAAACTTGCTGCTTCTCCCCTATACTCCCTTGGAGACTGAACACTGGGGAGTTCCTTCCTGAGTCTCCTTCCTGTTCTTGTGCATATAGGAGACACATGGATAGGGACACTTTCAGGCCTCTGGTGTCATCAGTGTATGAGAGACACTCAGATTTTTCTCCCCCTCCATCAAATTCCTGCAGAAAACACCAACCTCATTCAACATATGAACACATTTTTTCCCTTTCATTCTAACAGAAGAATAAGAAGATTTTGTGTTACAAACTTATGTACTGTTTTTATAATATTTATGGCACTGTTAGGTAATTGAAGACCTAATGGTGTTGCCTCCATACATATGGTGGTGGTGAGCAAAGATTGAGCACTTGAAATTCATTAAGTCATTTTCTAGCTTTGCAATGCCTGACTTTGCAAACAGAGTATTCCCTGTTCTGCTGTCACCTGCTGTATGCCTGGAAAGGATGTTGTGGTCAGGCCATAAAACCCAGGAATCGGATTTGTTTGACAAGAACATTGTGGTCACCCACATTAAAAGCAGTCAGCCTTGACTCCCTTTATAGACAGTAAAGAGAAATACTTGCTAAGGGATCTCGTTCAGTTGGCCCTTGCAAGATGCCTGTTTTGTTGAGGTCCTACAGTGACTACCTCAGAGATCAATGTCTGACAGCAAGCAAGGTCTGTTTTAATGTAGTCCTGACTCCTCCTGATCCATCTTGCTTTATGTATGGCCTCATTCCCTCTTAGTAAAGAAAGACTTCTTTTATCTCCCTCTGCGGATAGTGGTCAACTACTTGGGCAGTTGCATACAGAGCAGTCCTTTTGCTGAGAACCATCCCAGAGCTTTTTTGGAGTAGGGTGGAACTTACAGTATTTTGGGACATAATTTTAAAGTTATTTGGGTGTCAATCAGGGTGGAAAATAGAAGTTTACTGGAAGATAATTTTGAGAGACGATATTTTTTAGGCTTGAAGGTATTTTATCTACTACTTGATGGAAATGAGCTATTGAGTGATGTGTGTTCATATCAATGATGCATTATTATTCACAGGAAATATGAAACTTGGAGGAATTTTGCTATCTTATCAAGGTGGGCTGGCTTACCGTGAAACTGAGGAAGTACTAAGAGTTCTGCTTTGAGACTAGATGCTTCTCATCCTGGTTTTACTATCTGAAAGTCATGATTTAAGCCTCTGTTGACTGTTGAGGTTCTTTCTACCATTCTCAAAGATCCTGTCCTCTGGCCATGTGAACCAAAGTCAGACTTATGAAGGGCTGAGCTGTTTCTAAATAGGGATTATAAACGGTAGAAAATTAATCAGTCCAGGTAGACAGTAAGAGGAGTAAACAAATTTCCCCATTTCCCCATATACTCAGGATCAGAGGATCTTGAGCATCCATGGGTAACCTCTGGAGAGTCTACCCATAACACTGCAGAGACAGAGGTGATCTACTCTTGTCCCAAACCCCAGATCGTCACTGTTCCTTTGCAGTATCTCTGTCCCCATAGATCATGCGGTGGTTGAGTGATTTTGACAGTATTCAGAGGAAAAAAGTAAAGTTACACAAAACCATATTTGTCCTAGCGAGGGGGCAAAATGAAACTTATACCCCATAGAAATCAAATGTCAAGTGCCAGAAAGAAGTAACTGGATGTTCAAGCAAAGCAAATATTTGGATATCTGCCTCATGCACAGGCTGTGCTGTTACCAGATAGGTATCAGACATTATGTCCTGTTTTCTGGCCTTATCTTGATGGTTCAGGTTTTGGCACAAAACCAAGAAGTTGAAAGTTGTTTCTCTCTAATTGGCCAATATGATGGTTTCAAGTCAATGCCTCATATAATTCCATAGGGATTTCCTCATTTGTAGGCTTTTGAGCTGAAGAAGGAAATACTGTATAAATTCCTCTTCTAATCATTTTTTTCACTCTGTCCTGAGGCAACTTAACTTCTCTTGGGTATTTCCTTACCATGAGGTCTATGAGCACTGGTTTTTATCTCATGCTTTCTTTTGTGACTTGGGTGGTCTAAACATCTGCAGGTGGGCAGTTGTGGCGGCCATGCTGAGAGGTGTTTCCTACTAAGTGAAGGTTAGTAAATCGTGCTTGGTCTTATATCCATGCTATGGAATTGCAAACCCGTGTGCCGTGGATTTAAGGGTCAGATCCTAGGGATGGAAGTTTCTGAAGTTCCTATTCAGAAGGATAAGTCCTTCTTTCTAGGTCTGGTCAAATCTGTTTTACCTGGTTTTCACAGGAGCTTTATGTTAACTTTGCCTGACATAGAACAGGGCAGGACAGTTCCATAACCTCTCTAGACCTTTCCTTGCTTCAAGGCAGATTTCTACACATACACCTTGTACTGCCACAGGAAATAGTGGCAGATTGGACATAGAGAAGGTGTAACAACATTAAGAGACTGCAAAACCAAGCTTGCCAAGCAGTCAAGCAGCAGACTACCTGTAAGATAGACACTCTTTTGAGATTTCAGTCAGATAGGTTTAAAGAAAGGCTGTGAAGTTTCTTTGAGGGTACACCAGGTGAGTAGCTGGGGTGTTTCAGATGTGGTAAAAGCAAGTACATAAATGTGTGCTATTTGAAGTTGGCATCCTGTGATGCTTTGGGACAGGCAGCACCTTGTCAACTCTGGTGGAGCACTCACCTTGTTCAAAAAAGCAGAAAAGATAGGAGTTTATGCAAAACTAGCAGACAGAAGCCTGACCTGGACTAAATCTCTGATGCATTTTGCAAAGCACTGAAAAAAATATCCAACACTAGTAAAAATTCAATGGCTAATGAAATTCAGAAAGAAAATAAAATAAAACAAAACAAAACAAACAAACAAGCAAACAAAAAAACCAAACCAGACCAAAAGAAACAAAAAAACCTCAACAAAAAACCCCAAACAAACAAAATCAATCAAACAAAAAAAAACCCAAAACAAATAAACAAACAAAAAACCCCACCAAAACCAGTACAAAACCTAGAGCCAGGATGATTTTCATTTGCCATTCAAAGAGATCACTGACATTCTTGCTCTTCTGAATTTCCAACTTTTACCATCCTGGTTCAAAAATTCCTTGCTCTGGTACTGAATACATCGCTGAAAGCATCAGAACTCCTCTATCCCAGCAGGTAGTTTTATTCAGAAACTTTCCCTTTAAATTATTTGTGGAAAGTTAAGGGGAGGAAAAAAATTAAAACAATTCAGTAAAGAAAGATACAGATTGTTGATCGTCTCAAAGGTTTTAACCATTAACCCAATGCCTAGGTAAAGAACATCTGAATTTTTTTGATTTTTAGCGTAAACCCAGATCTCTTACCTTGTATGAATTCATGCAGTAAGCCCTAAGTCCAGAAGGGTCAGTAGATCATCTAGCCCACTACCATTCACAGTGATAAGTGCAACCTGATGTGAGACATCACTGAAAACTGAAGATGCAGCCGGGAATAGGTGAGAGTTTTGGGGCTCTCTCATCCTCACATGCATGAGGATCAACCCTGGAGAATGCACTGGGATCCTTGTTTGAAGATAAATGGGTGAGAAACAGTGAAGGATGGTCAAAGAATCCATCTCCCAAACCCAAGTGAGAAACACCTTTTTATGAGCCAGGAAAAAGACAGCCATTAGGACAACAAGGTTTTTTCTTCTACCCAGTGCAAGGTTCTCATTGCTTTGTCTGTGTTGGAGCACCCCTGGTAGGATGGCACCGTAGAGAGTCTCTAGTGTTGCTGTTGCTGCTGATGTGTTTTTCTGAGGAGAAAAGTGAAAGCGTTTCTTCTTGTGCTCCTATTTGAAGTCTGTCAAATGCACTTTTAAATCAGAAATAAAAGAGCTTGTGGACCAACAGCAGTGAAAAACTCTTGTTGTCCTTCCATAGCTGGAATTATACAACAGCATTTCCTAAATAAACTTTATATAACATTTAACAAGAGCTATTCAGGGAAATCAAAGCAGCCTCTGTCTCATAGGCTTGATCATGCAATGTCAGGACAGCTGCTTTTTGCTTCACACTCAATCCCTTCTTTTCAAATTTTCTGACCACCTAACACAACAGCAAAATGAAGACAAAGGACTATTCTGATCATGGCTGTGGCATAATCACAGTGAGAAAGAAGAATTTTTCTCTGAAATCTGATGGAGAATGAGAAAGGGAATAAAAGTAGGTGACTCATCTCCCTCTGAACAAGACTGTTTGACTTATGATGTGATTGCACCAGCTTTTATATTTAAACAAGCTCTTTCTGAGCAAGCTGAAGTTTCTGGGAGAACTGACTGAAATATGACAGAATTGGTGCTAATAGCAAGAAACCCTAAATGCAGTGTTCAGAAAGGAAGAAAAGTCAGAACTTCACAGATTTTTCTCCTGCTGGCTTTGCAAACAAGACAATGGGATGAAAGGACCTTGGAAAAATAACAGCTGTCTCCAAAAAGAGGTGTTTTGCCCGAGGCTGGGATGGATGATGCAGAACCAGACCTCTCTGGTTGCTCAGACATTATTGAGTTCAGGAGATGTGCAAGTTCTATTTACACTGGATCTTTCTTTCTGCTGTTGGGCAGTGGATGAAAGTCAAGTCACTGCCGAACAGTTATTTGATACTTGTGTGAGCAATGTCCAGAGGTGGACCTCAGGCAGTCTAACACCGTGCTTGATCCCCAAATACCCTGGTCAGGCCTCCACCTTCTGTGGGTCACAACCTGCTGCCCTATTGTGCAGACACAGGCAGCAACCTCCTCCACTTCCCTGTGGGTCCTGCTGGGTGGACTCAAAGAACAAACCCCTCATGCTCACCCATGTGGCTTAATTTTGTTACTGCTTCCATAAAGGGTCTGGACACAAAATTATTCTTCTTTCTCCAATAGGCAGGATTTAATCTTATCAAAAGTTATTTACTGCCACCTGACCTGGTCACCTTGCATGTCTTTTAAGAGTCAGTGCAGAGAAACAGGTATTTCTTGGTGTTGGTCTTCTTCTGCTTTGGGATAAGCTCCTGCTGTGGTCCAGCAGTGCCAGCTTCCCTCCACAGGCTCAGAATAGAACCCAAGATATTTGGCTTAGATGGAGACATCTCTATTGTAGATAAAAAAAAATATCGGGGAGCTAAATCTCACCTGAGTTGTAGATTCCCAGGAGAAGTCATTCCTCATTAAACCAATCAGGATTGTATCCTCCTGGCTTCCCTGTCCTTGGGACCCAGCCCTAAAGGCACCATCACTCATGAGGAAATTTATAAACAGGGATCAATATTTCTAAAGAGGAGAAAGATGTTCCTAGACCTGAGGATTTAGATGAGGCATGGGAGAACAACTTGTCTAGGCATTTCCATTTGTAGAGCAGAATTGGCAAAAGAGCTGAAACTTGGCTCTGATCTCCCCCAGGAAAGGCCGTTAAATTAGTGTTCAGCTTTCAGAGACAACCGGCTTTCTCTAGGGATCCTAGAGAATCTCTAGGATTTCCACCAGGAAATGTGCCCACAGCTTAGAGAGCTGAGAGCTTCTGAAAGCAACATCCCTGGAAGACCAAAAGGCACTGAGGCAGGAACTGAACTAACCAAAGGCAAGGTCTTCACTGCTGTTTTGTTCTCTTCTTCCCTTTAATGAATGAGGGAAAGGATCAGTGGAATAATGGAATCATTCTCCCAGGATTCATCTTATCTAATAGCTTCTGGAAACAATCATAATAGAGATGTAGTTTGTACTCCTCCATCCACAAAGTCATTCGTCTTGTCCTGGCAGAAGTGTCTAAGAGTGCCAACAGCTCTCTGGACACTTAAAATTTAATTAGCTGACCTCATCCTTTGCAGTAAGTCAAGTGGTACAAGAGGGGAATAAATAAAGCCAGAACCAGGACCCATATTTATTTTGCTTTTTCTCACCAGAAGACACTTACCTTTCCGTCAGTCTCCATTACAGTCTGTTCTTTATTTCAGATGAAACTGAACTGGTTCTTTCTCTAATGGCCTACCTGTTCACTGCAGGTATAGAGCTCATGGGTTACTCCCGGAAGAAATTGCAGAGTTCAAAAGGAGGAAAGCTGAAAAACTCCTTCACAAAAGGGCCTAGATCTGAGGTAGTAGCTGTAGGACAGTCCCATGTAGCTCTGCTGTTTAGTGTCTGCTTGTGTGTTATTTGTCTGCACTTTGCTGGTTTTAGTGTCTTTCCCCCCACCCCTTCCTTCTATTTTTTCTCTTTTTTTATTCCTTTTTCTTCTTTTTTTTTTTTGTTCAATACGTGTTATTATTCTAACATGTCTCATTCCAAAGGTGCTTGGAACAGCAGCAAAGCTGTTTGAAGGCAGTAGTAGCCTTGTTGGATGATTTCCTAGTGAATTTATGACCTAATATCATGTTAATTCCTGAAAGACGTACAGTATTACTGTGTTTACCTGCAGCGTATCATCCATCCGCTCTATGTTGGTGTTCACTGTGCCAGGAAGAGCCCAGCACATGGTAAACACGGCAATAATACTGGAGTTCAAGCCTGGAAAAGTCCAAATTGCCTATTGCTGCCTTTGTGTAATGCACATCTCCTGCCTAGCGTAATTCCATACCTCATGACAGAATGCAGCTTTGATATTCATCATTATCATAGCTATGGGTACATGAGATAATGGATTTATGGTTTGGGTGGAATTCAGAAGGCATATGGAATATGACAGCATGACCTGATCAGGTAGGGGTTATCAGAGCAAGGCTGACGTAGAAGCATGCACAGCCATGCATGCACGTGTGCTGTCCCCTGAAAATGATGTATAAATGGGGGTTTTTAATAATATCTCTAAAAACAGCAGTAATTCTTCTGTGTATTTCATTTCCACTTCCCTAAAATAGGAGGGGTGGGTGAAAGCCCGGAGTGCTTAGATATAGGCTGGTTACAAACCCCTAAGACACACTATATCAGGCTGATAGATTACTATGAAGAATAAAGCCCCATCCAATTTTCTGACAACGATAAAACCCAGGAGATAACTTTTGGCTGTGTTCCTCTTTTCCAAACACATATTTTAAAGATTCAGGGTGTCTTACCAGGCTGGTTTATCTCCCTTAAGAGACATTTAAATTTTTGTCTGAAGTTCTCCCTATCAAGGACCTAGGGGCAGAAAATCCTCATTAAAAAAATAAAATAAACTGAATTATTTAAATATGGGACACAGTCTGCAGAGACCTGGATGAGCACTACCATATGTGAACACCTGCTGCTAAATACAAGCTCTGAGGCATAGAAGACCACCCTGCTGATTTACACCTAAGAGTACCAGCTAATCCTCCAAGGCCAGAGACGAAGAGGATCTCACACTTTGGTTAGCCCTGCCTGACAAAACCTGCACATATATCAGTTTTAGTACCTATATCACCCACAGACATAGACTTTCACACTGAAGCAAGGCTAATCAGCAGTATATTACGGAGAACAGAAGGTCCTCATTAGCCAACCTGGCTTAATCCATGGGAAATAGCAGAAAAACCAGTAAGACATTCACACCTGAATCTTTTCAGTGGTCCTGGTTCAATCCTTCTTGTGTTCAGGAAGCTTTCAATGGAGGCAATTAAGTCCTCAACAGCCACTTATTCCCACATGCCTGCTTGGTGGTTTAGTGGTGTTTCCAGCTAATCTATTTTAGATGCTTCTGATGAAAGGGACTATGCTGCCAGTAACCTTGTTTCTCCTTGATAGCAATAAAGGAACACAAGGATCTCAGATGTCATCACCTATAGTCCATTCACTGAATTTATGGTCCTGTTAGTCTGGGACCCTAAACTGCTAACAGTCCCACAGGGTTCTTGATGCAGTATGACAGGGATCCCCATCTTGGAGGAATTATGTATTTTGAAGTATTCATCTGGCCTGGAGTCTAGAGGAAGGTCAAGATTCTGCTTCTCATGCTCAGGAGTCAATCCTTTAACCTTAAAAGAGTGGCTGTGGACTCTGCTGTCCTTGGTGGATTCTTGATTTCAAAGAGAAGTGATGCTTCTGGCTGGATCTTGATAAAAACACTCAGCAAAGTGCGAGGAATGTCAGAGTGCACCTCCAATTACCTGAAGATAAACCTCATGGCTATATCACTAGTGACCCTTATCCTTCATCCTGTGGTAGGACCAGTGATCTTAACATGGACCTTCTAACCCACTCATGTAAGTGGGATTCAGCCCAGAGCACCATGTCTGTCAGAGACACTTGTGTAAGGCTGGTAGATCAAACAACAGCTGGAGACCATGTAGATTAAACCATGGCATCAAATGCTGCTGGGCAATATCCTCGGGCAGATGAATCCTCCCCCCTCTTAAAGTGCTTCTGATAAGGAGGAAGGGATTTGTCTCTTTAACTTCAAAACACAAGAGAGAACTGTATCATGAGAGTGGTCAGTGACTCCCTAGGATCTGTGGATTGGTCTCAGTTTGTAGATGAGACTTAGACCCCATGCAAGTCAGTCAGAATTTGTTGTGGAGTTCTCAGGGGTGAGATTTCACCTTTCACCCCGGTGTGATTGGTAGTGGCTTTATTTATGGAGGGACCCACTGTATATGAATCTTAGTACAATCTATACTGCTCTCCGCTGACCTTTAGATAGATAAGCACACAGGTGGTGTATCCTGCACCAGTCTGGGATTACCCAAAAGTACCAAGGTTCAATTTTTCAAGTTCTCTCTCTCTCTTTTTTTTTTTTTTTTTTTCCTTTTCCTCAAGGATTTTCCTTTCCTTTTTTTTT